>QVNZ01025484.1:0-43572 GCA_014825645.1 Pseudomyrmex dendroicus | reverse complement strand
TAAAAAGCTTTAAGAAACAGTGCCCTTTTTGTCTTCTCCTTCACTTTACTCTCTCATGTTAATGTAGTAGCGGCACACCACTGCAACGCTCAGCCGGCACAAGCATGCAATTCTCAAACAACCTCTACTACCAGTCGTATAAAATCACGAAGCCTGCATATAAGTCTTTTTCTTATTTGATTTCTAGGTAGAGTAAGTGTATGTGTGTATGTGTGTGTGTAACACGTATAAAAATATAAAACTTATAAATAGGATTAATGTCCTGGAATTGGGATCTGGTCCTCTTATTTATAAATGCGTGACAAAATTTGTGTCTTCGTCATTTGTACAGTCAGTTAACTTTGCACGAGTTTTTTTAATATATGGAGGTATAAGTTCTCAAAACAAATATATGACGTAATCAGAAAAAAATGTCTGTAAGCTAACATTACGAAAAATAATAGATCTCGACATCTACGTAGAATATATTTTAGTTATTAAATGTGTGCGTTATAAGTTTTTATGCTTGTTGTTGCATGAATGTTTTTGTTTTGTGTCGTTTGAGCAGCGATGTAATTTATCAAGTTTTCGAGCAGAGCAAAGTGATAGCAAAAAAATGAACAAGAGAAATATGTATATACATGTGTGTATATATATATATAGTGTAATCGTAGGTGTCTAGCTGATGGGAGCAAAACGAAGAAATGAAAGCCAGTGCCGAAAGAGCAAAGGCATGTTAGGCCTTGCGTAAAGCCGCTCTTTTTCATTTTGTCTTTACACTCAATCATCTTCAATCTGCTTTTGAGCTACCGTCTCATCTCCCCCCCGTTGCATCTACTACGTAGGCGTTCGTACATTATACATCGGCATGACACAAATTGCTACGATAAATTCTAGTGAAGTAATTAAGAGGATTGAGAATTGGTCGACAATTAATTTCTAATCAATTTTATAATACTCGAACATAACAAAATTGTTTAGAAATGATGCTCAAAATTGTGTCAAAATTATGTTTACACACGAGACGCATATACGTTACATTGAACTACATAACTCGTCTCGGAAAATAGTAGGAATATATTCGAACCTGTCAATATTGAAAATATAGTATAAAGAATTGTATATGAAACAATTTCGCGGAGTAAAAATTCGTATCGCAAACAAGTGACAAAACTGTTCTGTCTCTTTGCAATACTTCTGGATAAAATATCGCGTGCGTTCTCGCGTGTCAAAAAACTCACTATGATGAAGTGCGACATTTCTCGAGTTGTTTTTATTCCTACAACAATTTCGCGAAAATGTTATTTGTGTTTTCTTTTGTTCCGCTAATATCAACAAGGTATTATCAACAACATGAGTTTTCACGTTGCATTTTTATAAAAAAGTTTATTCAGTGTGTTAAAAAATCAAATAAAAAAAAATTTATCTTTTCTTTTATTTTTTGATTGTGTGAAAGCCGTAAAATTCGACTTCTGTTAAGGCAATCGTTATGACAATCTCAATTTTATTACGTACAATCATATCTAACTAGATATAAATAGAATTTGTCCACTAATGAAGGACTTTTTTCCCGGGTAATGGGAGCAAACAACGAAATTACTTTCGGTGAACGCATGATGTCTAATTTTATACATAACGAAGGAACACAAAATAGACACAATTGCGATCCTATAGTGAGAGGTTACGGGGAGAGAGAGTATCGAGACAAGAAACCCAATTAATTAACTAGTAAGAGTTACGGCAAAAAACAGCTTTTTTCAAAAAGGGGAAGGTTGATACCCAGAGGTGCATATGTCAGAGAAAACAACATTTGTCTCGCGCCACTCGACGATTATTTTTTACTTATTTTCTTTTGACGTGCGCAGCGATCGATATCGTATTGGGACGTGTAGATACTCTCTTAATTGGATCGAAATATGTTTGTTAATTTGCGTGTAACTTTTTACATTTTGTATACAAATCATCGTGTCGTCTCGGTGGTGTCATGATTATTTCGTATTAATTTCAAAACTGACATGAAAATGTTTTTTCAAGTAAAATATACGTAAATATTCACACAAGTGCAAACAATAGTGCAAAAAGTGATAAAAATCGTAAAAATTACGTGCTGATGTTTAAAGTGACGTAAAAATGTAAAACATATAGAAATTCAAAGAGTGGTGCAAAAATTTGATAAAAACACATAATTATCGTGTGTGACGTAATATGAAAAAAACCTACAGTTATAGAGCGAAAGCGTAAATAGATGTATTTACTGATTAATGCTTTCTCTAACAAAAAAACCAAGTGTTTTAATATCGCGTGTCTTATTCATCGGAATCGTTCCAACTTGAGAAAATTTTCGCGCGGACAATTTTTATCTCTTCATCGTCAACGACTTCTGCAATAAGTAATCGCGATCAAACATGATCTCTCGTTTGTTTCACGACAAAATGAAAATAATCGTCGAAGAAGCTGCCGAGATGTCGAGCAAAGGCGTACTGAGGTAGGGGAGGTGAATAATCGTAAATAGGTAGTGGTGAATTTGATGGTGAATTTATTTTTCTGACTGCTTTCGTTGATTAATGTATGGATAAACGAATGAACAACAAATGTCAAAGGTCGGGTCTTGAAAAAGAGAGAGAGATAAAAAGAGAGACGGGACGGATTTTGGAGAATTTCAGAAGACGGAGAGGGTTGTAAAGGGGATATATATCGGCTGGTAACATCACATCACTCTAATGTATACTACAAGAGGTTTGAAGGAGAGTCTTTTTCTCGGGGCCACATATTGTGTGGTATCGGGGCCCAATAATCCTACCTTGAAGAGCTGTACGCCAATGACGGCGAACACGAACTGCAGGAGGCTGGTGACGAGGACTATGTTTCCGATAGTCTTTACCGCTACGATGACGCACTGTACTACGTGCTGGGTTTACAACATTAATCACAATATATATTTCGTTCCTTTCGTGATAGAAAGAGAGAGAGAGAAAAAGATAGAGAGATAGAGAGAGAAAGAGAGATGAAAATTATGCGTGTCGCGCGTGAACGCTTATACTTCTCTCTTACAGCGATCTTAATGTGACGGATTTTTTTTTGCCGGTGACGAGAGAGTTCGAGTAGTTCTTCCAAATCGATTCTCTTTGCAAATTTTTCACGAGAATTTTATATTTTATATTTTTTATATTTATCGCGATAAATGTGTCTGATTAAAAAAAGAAGAATTTTTTTCATACTTTTCTGTAATGCACTGAAAAATCTGACGCGTGTTTAGAAAAATATAAATAATAAATGATATTCTTTCAATTAAATTAGCGTTGTAATCGATGCGATGATTCTTGTGTTATAAAATTCGTTTCTCCGTTAGCGCAAAAAAATTTTTTTTCGAAATTAGCTCGGCGCTCTTCCACCATTCTGTATGAACATTATTTAACTTCGCGAACGCTTGACGATTAACGTCGGGCTAAGGGCTTTGTGTTCGCGATCGAGATCGATCCGGGAAATCTCGCACAGAGAGAGAGAGAGAGAAAGAATTGTCCATTCGCACACTTGAATAATTCGTTTGATAAATTAATTGCGCGAATCGTCAATTCTTTCTCTGTTAAAGAACCCGAATCGATTTCTAATATCCGTGGACACGAGGCCTGACGGAAATATTGGGAGCGATTCTTTAAGTTTAGCTAGCTGTGGACACATTACGGTGTATATTATGCCTCTGGCGTTACGTCTATATTACGTCTACTATAGGACGTATGCTGTGTGAAGTGGGCCAGTTTTTAGCGAACTTACAAAAAGTAGAGATAAGGCAAATGAAAGTGATACCTTTAGTCCCTTGGCGCGATTGATGGCACGCAGCGGCCTCAGTACGCGAAGCACACGGAGCACTTTAATGAAGGAAAATGCACCAGGTCTGCGAACATTAAGTAGTAACAGCGTAAATAGCAAATCAAACAAACATTATGTAGAACAAAAATAATATCTAAACAAAAACTTCATTTTTCAAATAATCGAAGTTTTTCTCTTAACTTCTTCGGGATGAACATTAAATAATATATCGATTTAATATAAAAGATATAAGAAAGAGTTTTACATACTTGACGATCATAGAAACGAGAGAAGCGCAAACGACGAGAAGATCGAGCAGATTGAAAGCCGAGCGACAAAACGCGCCGTCGTGAATGATGAAGCCGTATGAGATCATCTTGAGGCAGATCTCGATTGTGAAGACAGTAGTGAAGAAGTAATCGAAGTAAGTCAACATCTGCAACACGAGAAGAGTGTCGTGCACACGCCACTCAGTTATTTCAAACAGATGTGTGATGTTTGTTTCTTCGTTAATTTCTCCAAAACTTTCCGGATAAAAGACAGATATATTTCGTCGCTCGAGGAAAATCGATTTATCTTCTAGCGCGAGATCATATATACCTGATTTCTATACGACGTGGCACTCAGTGGATCCTCGGCGGCCAACATCGCGGAGGAAATCATAATGCAGATCAATATCACGTTGCTGAAGTAACTGTGATTGCAGAACCAATGACAGAACACGCGGAACCTGCGAAACACGATTAAAAAAGAACAAATAATCGAGAAGCTTATAAAAATATAGCGCAAAAAGCTAGAAAAAGCTTTCGATCGAATTTATTTTATCTTCGTGTCTAAAATTCACTTGATGAATTCGCGTCTGCTCAGTACCTATTGGTGCTCGAAAAAATAAAGAACGCTGAACCGGCCGGTATCGGTTCCTTTTTGGTGGCCATGTTATATTCAGACAGTCTTCGTGGTCTAGCAGACACTTCTTGTCCGTTATCTAAAAGAAAGATTTTTCATCTTTTGTGTCGTTTCCATAAATTTCATCGCATTTCCCTCTCTTTCTTTAATTATCATATTTATCAAAATTTAAATCTCAAGATAATTCGATTACGTGTCAATGTTGTTTGCCTATTAATTTCTAAAAATGAAGTATGATAAACGCACCTTGCATCTCATGTTCGCATTCCTCTTCCTCCTCTTCTATTTCTTCGTCCGACTCGACGTTGAGTCGTACTTTGTGTGTGTTCATGTCTTCGCTCTTCTCCGATCTGCAATCAGTGTTGTTTTATTCCCGAGCTTTTCAATTAATTTCAGTGGAAGTTTCGAAAACCATCTGAATGAGGATGTACAGCGCAATAGTAAATTGTGAGCGCGTTGCGCGTGTTCCTCGTCCTTGAACTATGATTATCGACTCTCTCGTCAACTCTCTCATGCATTACTAGCCACGAGAGCGTGTTACATAAAGAGAGAGGTGCATAGTAACGATCTCTAATCTTGTTAATGTGATAACGCACGCTGTGTATTATTATACAACTTACGTATATGAAAGAAGAGAGAGAGAAAGAGAGAGAGAGAGAGAGAGAGAGAGAGAGAGAGAGAGAGAGAGAGAGAGCTTACGTTTCGGTATCGAGTGCGGCTTCATAGTCCTCCATTGTCTCGTTAGGGTCATGTTCGAGATCTGTACCCCCGTCTTCGTCCTCTCCTCCGATGCCCTCGCCGCCGTCGTCATCGGCTTCACCGCTGACTTCCCTTGCTGGCGAACCGCTGTGAGATTTGTTTTTTTCCGCCTGCGGGATACAAGAAGATATGAGAGAAAAAATAAAAATAAATTGATACATATATGCACAATATACGTAGTAAACATAATTAAAATTTAACGTAAATATAATTTAACATAAACACGTAGTTTAATCCCGCAATTATGTATATTATTTTCTACTCTAATATTGATCAAACTATATGTAAAAACCAAATTAAATTTTTATAAAATGTACATTCTTGCAGACATAGTTTGCACAACGTAAAATTTATTGCTATCCGTCGAAAAAATCCGTGAAACGAGAAATTAAGGAATTTATCAAAGAATGCGAAAGTTGTTCGTACATTTGCGTGTGAATGATGTCGAATAATATCGATAACTATACATTTTTATTAAATTTTCTAGTTAACATTGCCGCCATTGACGAGTAGTCAATCTTCAGTAGTGTGCACAAATCTTCATTCAAACTGATAACATGCGTTCGCAATTTCGGACATATGTAAATAAGTACACAAGCAAATATTTGATTTACGATCATTTTCAGATGTTGTTTGTTAAGTTCACGTTAATTATAACTTTTCAATGCAACATCATAAATATTTCGTTATTTTAGATGTTATTTGTTTGGTGTATTGTTATTGTGTTGAAGAAAGAGAAAGTGTGAGAGAGCCGCGCGTTTCACGTGCATCGACATAGCCAGAAAGAAAATGAGAGTATCTCTTTCTTTTGTCGTCTTTTACGAACGTTGAATACTGGTGCTCAATTACTCTCACGGAATTGGGCGTCGTCTTGTCGTCGTCACCGTCATCGCGTCATGCTTGCATTCATTCGAGCAGACTTGCATAATGCGCTTCGTGATAGACACTTATTCATAAGTGCTTCAAAAGGCGTGAAATGTGCACTTTAAATTAAACGAATCATTTGCGAAAATTCGCAAGAAATGTTTTGTTCGAAAATTCTAAACCCTTTTAAAAAGGCGCGCTCGAATTCATTGCTTTTTCCTTGTGTCAAAAGATCATCTCTGATATAAAAGTTGCATCTTCGTCTTTGATAATATAAAAAAAAAACATTTATAATGAAAAATCTATAGTTTTCTCTCTCAAAATGTATGTAAAGAATTTCAGGCAAGTTTTTTTTCAATTCATTGATTGATCAATCGACTGGTACTTAATCGAATGTACAACGAAACTCACCTCTTCTTCAGCTTCTTTCTCGATGGCAGTTAGAGACTCGGCATCGGCGAGATTGTCGACAGCGATAGCCAAGAATACGTTCAAAAGGATATCTGTATATTGCTATCTTCGTTAAGGATCAATGAAAGTTTATTATATCAAACTAGATATAATTTAAAGGTTTCTTTTTCGAATTAAATTGTATCGATACGTATATTGCGCTCATCAGATGCGATTTAATTCGCGAGAAAAAACTACAATTGCTCGTTGCAAATTTATCTTTTTAACAAAGGATACAATTGCCGCATATGAAAAGAATGATGAAGTAAACGCACGCGAGCACGCCGAAACCGGCGACGCCGCCGTAAGCTTGAATCCCGATGTACATCACAACGTTCCAATCCTCGCCGGTTAATATCTGAGAAATCGAACATATCGCCGATTTTAGAAATACAAGAAGGTAGAAGAGAAAAATAAAAACAAAAAAATATTGAGTCATCATTTCAAAATGATGAAAAAAAAATTAGAAATAAACTTTTGTAATGCAGCTATGCAGAAACTATTAAGTTTTTTTTTTACGTGAATACCTGAAAAACGGTGAGCAAGCTTTGCCAGAAGCTGTCAAAATTGTGACGTGTTTTTTCTTCATTGTCGCTGAAATTGAATTTTCCACCGAAGACCTAAATTTGAAGTATAAATGTTGACGGATAAGCGGTTTTGCATTGTTAAAAAAAAAAAAAAAATCATCTCTCTGAATACGTCGCGCTTTCGAATCGATCTACCTGCATGCCTAGAAGAGCGAAGATAACGATGAATAGGAAAAGCAGGAGCAGCAACGAGGCAATCGATTGTATTTTTTTTCTTTGAAAATAGATGATGTTGATGAGTATGTATTATATACATTTTATATCTTAAAAGAGGTCCGACTTGTACTCACTTTGTTACTTTGAATACCCTGAGCAGCCGAACGCAACGGAGTACGGAAACGCCAAGAGGCGGCATCACCTGTGTACGTGTAAGTATCATTTCGGTGATCGAGCCGATCACGACGAAACAATCGAAACGATTAAACAACGAGACGAAGTAACCCTGCGAAATAAATTACGTGCTGCGTGAAGAGATAGAATGTATGCTTCAAGAAAAAAAAATGTCTCGTTCTTTCTTATGACTGGCGAGATGTTTATCAAGAAAAAAAGTCACAACAATCACGTAAACGGCAAATATCAACTTGTTTGCCAATTTACCATAATTTAAAGATGGAAAAAAAGATTGTTTTGAGAAGTTGGATAAGGATGACTCACCTGAAAGCCTAAACTGTACATTTTTAACATCATCTCCATGGAGAACAGCACGATGAAAAACATATTCGTGATCTCTGGCGACAAAGAAAAGAGATTTGCGTTACGAAACGCAATACCCGAAAAAGCGCCGGAGCGGTTTATAATTAAAAGCTAACGCATAGGCGAACGCGCGCGACTTTATTTCCGCTAAATCGCGCTCAGCAATAAGTTCAGGTATTTACCTTGAAACTCGTCCAACCAGTGCGGCTGATTGTAGTGCTCCGAGGCGAGAACACCGGTATTCAAGAAAACCAAAACTATGATGAGCCAATAGAAGACCTGGGACTTTACGGCCTTTCTGCAGGCTCTTCTCAATCGTCTGTTCACTCTGCGAAATTCGTATCACAATGTCGTGATGATCTGAGACTTCGCACTCACTTTTGTATATACAAACGCACAAAACGACTCTTTGAACGTGTCGGACAAACGCGCGCTTTGATCTCTCAGCTGATGTTTCTCCACATGTGCATGCTAGTAACTAACGTGGTTTCCGAAGAAAGTTTTCTCGAACACGAGTTGTCTCGTAACATTCAGACAAAATATTCGCGATTACATTCCAAAATCACGTGTTTTGTTTGTGCAGATGCAGATCTAAAATAATATTTGGGAAGATGTGAGAGATTACCTGTCCAAGTCCCTTTTCTTCTTCTTCCAAACGGATTCCTGCTGGATTCCCTCCTCGTCGCCCTCCAACTGATCCGTGCTCTCTATTTCATTTTGTTGCTTGGCTACATAATATTAAACATTCGAATTCCGTCAATTAATTAACATACTTCGACTGAGGAAGGGAAGTTATTTCGTGTCACAAAGAGAAAGGAAATCGAGTTTAACGTACAATTTGCCAAATTCAATTTGCGCACACCTACGCGATATTTGCATAAATTGCACGCGGGATATCGTTTGTTGAACAAAATTTATTTTTGCACAATATTATTTTAAACAAAAGTAAGAGTAACACGTATAGATTCTCGCTCTACTGGGACGTGTAAAATCATCACGTGAAAAAGTCGCACTTCATTTTCGATTCGAAAATTTATTTTCGAGCATTTCGAGTTTACGTTTAAAAACTATTGAACACTACGTTCAACGTTTCTGTGTTTCTCCGATCGTTGTGCATACGTACTTTTTCCATCCTGCTTCGGCTCGTCAGTCTCCGGCTCGATGTCCTCGGCCTGCGTGATCCAATCCAGATAACCCCTGAGATCGTCCTCGATCTGTTGCTTTTCCCTGAGCTTGTGAAAATCACCGCGCGCCTTTGCTTTCTCTCTCTCCTTGGAGAATTCGCTGCATCGAACAACAAGATGTATACGATATCGTTTCGCGATTAAAGGTTACGACGCGCGGAAGAAACGTCGTAATTGAAACATTCACAGGCGATCAAACAGAAATCGACACGAGCGTGAAGAAGGTGGCTCGTTTTTTATTCTCTCACTCTCGTGTTTCTGAAGCGACCTCGGGTCCCTCGCTCGAACGAGGATAGAATGAGAAGTGCGGCGACATGTAAATGCATCCACGCGTATCGAGAAACACTCAGGGACGCGACGTTGTTTCACCTCGTTTACAATCTTTCATCTTTTATATCATGCGAAATAGGCGGGGCGGTGTGATTTATATATTATATATTATTTATTATTTATATATCTTCAAGGATGTTTAATTATTATTTCGAAACGTAACGCGTTTTTTACGTGATATCTCCGATGGAAAATTTCTTCGTTACGACACAAATTAGTAAGATATTCGATCCAATTAAACTCTAAAATGCGCGTTCAAATAAAAATTAAATTATTGCTTATGTCTTTGTACAGTTAAAGTTATATGTAGTGTTCGAGATTTTTTATGATTGTTTGATGTGATTCAATATGACAAAATTATTAACACACCAATTTTCACCAATTGATTTTGACTATCGAGACTGTTCAACGTTCAAATTTCGACACTTACGAATTAAAAAAGATGTTTAGCATTGATCAAGACTACATCCAACGATGATGTTACATCATCGCACATATAAATAAAAGAATAAGCTCGCGAAAAAATGAAACAGAGTACTGGAGCAGATGCGAGCTAAAACACAAAATGTACGTGTGTGTTTATTGATTGAATATAAAAAATTAAAAACGTTTCGATCTCTTTACTTGGATCTTCTTCGTTGTACAAACAAAAATAAATTGAAATAAAAATTAGCAAGATGAAGAAAATCCAAACAAAAAGAGCAAAATATTTGCAGTTTTTATATTTAATGAATCACGCACGTATACATCTTGTATTTTGGCTCGCATTTGTCTCAATATTCTGTTTCATAAATAAATGATTTGCAACGCGTCAACCGTATTCGTGTTCTTATTGGTCAATCTTATTACTTTACTTTAAACCATTATATTCTCTTTATTAGTTACATTTAAATTAATGTAGAATATATTTTAATTGCGAAACATGAATTTCTGTATTACTATTTCGATATCAGTCTTCTCTCGCGTCGAGAACACTCTGCGAAACATATTTTAAATCTGTTAACATATGTAAATATATTTTAAATATGTTTAATTTCGCGTCTGATATTAGAGAATGTTTGCGCGATTGGCTTTAAACGGTGAGAAAAAGGGAAGAAAGTTAAATCGCGCTTATCACCGATATCACTCTCACGCTTCGATTGACCGCTTTACCGATAGGCAACGAAGTGTGTGTGTGTATCAAGAAAAGAAAAAGATATTTTTATCTCGTCCCCTTCACACAATTGAAAATTACAAAACTCCGCGAGAATAAGTGTCTGATCTTAACTAGGTTACGTCCTCCGAAAGGAGCGCGCGCGTGTTTTAAGGATTGTTGTTTTTCTATTTAATTAATTACTTAAACCGCATACTCTCTTCTCAATCCCGTTTTTCCCGCGATAAAATCTTTCGACAATAAATTTAGATTTAGAACTTTTTTGTTCTTCTCACACTTACCCGGACAACACACCGAGAATGAGATTCATCACGAAGAAAGCTCCGAGGATGACCATCGAAATGAAATAAATCCATTGCCACGTGCTTCCCATCGCATCCTCGATCTAAATAAGATGCAATTTCAAGAGTATGTATTTGATCTTCTTGAGAAATTAAACATTTCCGTTATCATGCAACGAACGATTTACGTAACGATTTTACATTGTAAAGTACGTCCGTCCAGCCCTCGAGGGTGACACATTGGAAGACCGTGAGCATAGCCAATCCGAAGTTATCGAAATTCGTGATGCCGTAGTTAGGTCCTTCCCAAAACTGATTACTGCAGTAGTATTCGGGCGAGATCCGAGAGCATTGAAAGCCCCCCTGGCCGCAGGGATGCGGATCTTCCATTATCTCGTCTGCGATATAAAGCGGAATCAAATTTTTAATCCAGGCGATATACCGGCAACAGACCGTAATAAAACCCGACCTAGCCGTAAACGCCAGCGCTAAAAAAGTTCTAATTGGTTCTGGGCCAAGCCGAGTAACGAGCTTTAACATGTAATATCTTGGTAAAACGTTTGCATACTTTTTAACGTACATCTACGGGAAGTAACTGGAAGCCTAGCACTTTTCCCGCCAAAGCGATTTATCGACCTTTCTGTTTCACACTTCTAACGATATACACACAGCTCGATTAAAGGAGCTTTGTTAAACGCCACTGTTTTATCACGCTTTACGTTACATCGCGTGAATTACATATATCCGGATCTTTTGACACGTTAAAATACGTTACGTTACCTACATAATCGTCTAACAACTAATTGACTTTTATACAAAATAAAAATATATTATAAATATATAGAGCAAGAGAAAAAATCGAATTAATTAAAATATCTTTTTATTCCATTTTTGATTAATATGAGAAACAATTTTATATTGATCAAAATAGTTAATTTAATTGATTTTACGGAAAATAGAGAAGAATTTTTACGTAAAAATTAAGAAGAAATAAAAAAAAGATATTTATCTCCTGATTTCTCAATGCGCCTTAGTTAAATTTCACAAAGCTTTTGTATTCACCTCTCTGGGATGATGTGCCGCACGCTATTTTACTCATTCCCGTGAATCAGCTGTTTGCTGTGCCATATGCAAATCGTGTGCGCGCCTCTCGCGCTAATAATAATTAAACGTTAGTTTCGCGCGTCTACATCTTGAGTTGAGAGAGAGAGAATCATATCTAAAATAGCTGTCCTAGCAAAAAGTGTGTTTTGAGGCTAAGCTGGGAGTTCCCCACGGGGCCCTGGCCAAATCTCCTTCTTAATTCTAACATAATGGATTTTTTTCTCTCTTTTTCACCACAAAAATCTCACAACTAGTAAAGCATCTGCTCTCTGTTCTTCTGAATCTCTAAATAATTTAAGAAACTTCTTAACATTGTATATCTTTAGCCTCGTTAATTTTTCATTTTGCCATCTGATGCCGGATAAAAAGGAAATGCAGATAAATTTCTTGAATCTGCAATCTAACACCCGGCAGGCGCTAGGTCCAACTTGAATCTCATAATTTTTTCAAACTTTACTTTGACTACAGAGACAGTTCAAGTTTTTTTTTAAACGCGAAGAAGATTTAAGTTTTGAAAAAATGGCGTGTGTACGTCATATATAAAAATTACGTATTTATACATATGTATTTTCACTTTTGCATAAAAGTTTTGAAAAAATAATGTTAAAAAATATTCAAATTGAGTTTGTTTGAAAATCTGAGCAAGAGAGAGATTCTGAATTGAGAATTTAATAAATTTAACAGCATCTGTACGCGTCTCGCCGCGCGCATCGATCTGCGATGTGTTCGCCGTTGTGAGAATAGCGTTGCCAAGAACGTCGCGCATAAAATTTGTATCAGAACACGCAGCAACTCCGAAACGTGCACTTACCAGTTATATTGTGCCTGCAAGTTTTGTGCAACTTTCCGGAGAACAACTCGAGGCCGATGATAGCGTAAATGATGATGACGAAGAGAACTAATAAAGCAATGTGCAAAAGTGGTACCATCGCCCTCAAAATAGAGTTTAGGACCACCTGAAGACCTATAGAGATAAGAGGTCACTTTATCTTTAATGTCAAGTATTATATTATTTATACATGTACATATATAAACAATATAATATGTACATAATAATATACACATAAATATTTATAATCTTCTATATAGCTGAAGAGACACTTTCCGACAAACAATCCAACTATAATTATTTCAATATCTCACTCGCAAAATCTTTGTCCGCAATGTTTAATTAAGTTTTAATGGGATCAATGTTCAACGACGAGTGATATTATTTATTTTGTGACAAGAATAAATATTTTAAGCCTTACTTGGAACACCGGAGACCAGCCTGAGAGGACGCAGAACACGAAACGCCCTTAAGGCCTTGACGTCGAAACCTTCTTTCATAAATGTTGTCAGCACCGTGCTTATCATTCTACAAGAAGAAAAAAAATGGAAAAAAATTTTTCGTACTATAGACGAGGACTAACGGGATGACAATAATGATGATAAAAAACGAGCACTTGATGACAAAGACTGAAACCACTGTAGAGATAATTTGTCCCTGAAGAAAAGAACTTTATGTGCCAAGGCTACTAACAGCATTATAAAGGCCGTATAACAGAATCATGAGGAGGTTTATGAGGTATAAAAAGAGAGAGGGGGAAACTCTTTTGTCGATAAAATCTCTTTTTTAAATTATATATATATACACACACACACACATATATATATGTGTTTGACATAAGTAAAATACATATTTTATTTCTTTCGCCATCTTTAATGATCAAATCGCGTTTTTTTAATTACGCGACATCCGCGAGAATATTCGACGAACACAACTTTATTGCGTTAAACGAGATGCGAGTCGCCGACCGGAAAAAAATCAATCTTTTCCAATAAGAGAATTTCGAATATTGGCGACTGCTGTGTATATTCCTCGCGCATTAGAATTCACGTCGTTTGAATAATGGCTCCCACGTAATAGTCGACTTGAGAGAAAATAAATGTTCCCTTCTCGCGGGGATATTAAGACGGATCGATTTCACCGTGTCGTTAACCGTGAACGATAAAGTTATCAGACGGCGAGAACGAGGAGGCGGCTGCTACGAGAGCGCTTATTGCGAAGCAAGTAGCTACGCTGATCGATCCGAACGTCGTAATCTCGCGAGTAGATTTCGCGAACGATCCGCGAAAATCGTTGCAGAAGTAAATTCACATTCGCGGATCATTAACCGGAGAATAGCGGCGGATAGTCGACATGCTCTGTTTGTCAACTCCTCCTAAGCGATTTGTATCTCTAAAACGCACACATACACACACACACACACACACACACATAGATATGCGCTCACGCGTGGCTCCTCGTTTCTTTATTCTGCAAAAATCGATGATCGCGTAAATAGGGTATCATTATTTACGTCACGTGTATATAGCGCGCGGGGTAGTAATGGATGCATATAGAGGTTATATATCGGGAGTCGATACCCAGATAGGATTATGGTGTGTGGGACACCCACTCGCTGCAACGAGTCATTCGATACAACGCGGTTTGCGATTTTTAATTTTTTTTTATATCTCCACGAAGCTGCCAAAAACAGAAGCTCAAATATTTTCCAAATTCTTCAAACGACATGGCGTCTCTTAGATTACTTTTAAAAATCCAACGTGCGTTTTTATAAGGAAAATATACAAAATTGCCACAAAACGTTCTATGTCGTGACGATATGCCCGTATAACAAATGTATTAACCGTAACAATGTAAAATGTCATCTGTGATTATAGCCTAATGCAAAATACTAATTATAGTTATTGGCGCTTGAAGGGGAATACTATATAAAGAGGAATAGGGATTATATCAAACCTGGCGCTCTCATGAAATTTCATTCGCCGAGTCGCGGCCATATCATAGGGTGTGTTACAATCGACTGGATTTAATTTACACGCATGATCCGCGAGATAATGTCGACCGTATCGTTTCACTGCGCGCAAATTATATATCGCTAACTGATTTCCTACGTCGATCTCGGAGGTAATTCGACCGACTCGGGCGAGTAGATTCCCCGAGTAATATTTCCTTCCTTCCTTCCTTCCAGCGGCATCTTTGCTGTCAATTTCATTTTATTTACGCTTCGCAGACTACACCGGACTGCTGGCTTGCGAGCTCCGAACTTAAATCAATTTTATTCCATAACTTTGAACGTTCTCATAAATATAGTAGAATTTTTAGAACATAAATATGACTTACGCATCGCTTTATGTTCGCGGTGGACAAATTGCGTTATTTTCTTTTAATTCGTGTAATATAAATGCGCGCGAAAATATAGTAGCCAAAAAAAGAGAGTAACTTTGGTCAATTTTTTTGCAACGAAAGAGTAATCACAAAATCGTTTTGATATTTATATAAGCTTAACCTGTTCAAATGTGAGAAAAGCCTTTTAAGAGAGCTGTTGCCAGAAACATTGAAAAATATTAAATAGAATGTATTTTTATGTTGAAAATTTGTCCAAATTGATGGCTAATCTGCCTTAGCTTGAATTTAATTGGGTTATACGATTTGTCACTACTATTCGCGCGCATCAACGGACGAACGTCATCGACAATGTGTGTGCACGCTAGGAAGACATCATCAGGTGCAAACTATACTCATCGCCAAAGTGTATACATGATCGCCACGCATTATCGATCACGTCGGCATTAGTCCAATTAACTTGCAACCGATAGTATCCAGGTTGTCGGGTTATCTTCGCTACAACGTTCGTTCGCAGACAAGAATTTGCGATAAAAATTTGCACGTACCTACATAAAAACGCACATGTGTAAAGGCGCGCATATGTGAGTACGAGAAGATACGCGAGAAAAATTTTTTATTTATTTACATGTTATCGGGAAAAATGAGAAAAACAAACTTGTGAGATTGTTTCAGCTTTTGTGAATTAACACTAAGTCTAAAAACAAATGCGTGAAATTGATAAGATGAAAACACTCACCCGATAACGACTATCGTGAAATCCAGCAAGTTCCAGCCGTTGCGAAGGTACGCTCCCGCGTGGGCGACGAAGCCGTAAGATATGATTTTCATCACGCATTCTACCGTAAAAATCACAAGAAAAACGTACTCTATCTTCTCCTGTAACAGCGAAGATAAAAAAAGTCGTGAAAAAGACTGTTTACTCGTCATTGCATAAAGAGCTTTAAAAATAAATTACAAATACAAGAAGCTGATTTACAAAGTTTGAGATTTATTTATCGCAGACTTTGAACTTTTAATATTTTAATATTGGAAGTTTGACGCGAGATAAGCGTCAAACACAGTAAGACATTCTCGCAGTTTGATCAGGCACGTTTTCTCGATGTCAAGCAGAGGTAATTAAACGTGGCGGGAACAAATTGTAGCAAAGTGAAACTGCAATTAAAAAACGTAGCGGAAAAGAAGACAATATATCGCGCGGCGCGCACGTACGTCTGTGTTAAACATTTAAAGCACGAACGTTGTTGCGGTGGCAGTAAGATTACGGCGAGTTACGGCAAGAACGTGATCACCATTAAATGCTTACAGAAAGGGATGTCGGAGTGCGTTGATATTTTTTTTTCTTTTTTTTTTCAAAGACTAATTTTTTCTTCTACAACACAGATAAATTGCGTAACCTGTTGCTTGTTTTCCTTTTTCTTTTCGCGCTTAGATGCGCACTTGGTGGATCAACGATACAAGAAAATTGTGAAGTAGAATCTTCTTCGAATGTCTTAAAAATTCATTATCGTATTTATCTCGAGAATTAATAAAATAATGATTTCAGCAAAAACTTTATATAAAAATTAACTTTTAATATTTCATATATAGTTTTTCAATAACAAATATCTAATCACGTAACAGAAAAAGAGAAAATATATAGAGTTACAACACAAGAAAGAAGAATAAATTACTAAAAACCATAATTTAGAAAATAAAAACTGACACATATAACAAAAGAAGATTTTAATAACATTTAAACGCAAAGAAATGAAAACAAAGCATCGTTTCTCACTTTAGCATAAGTGGTTAGTATCAGCGACATAGCCGACCGTCGCGCAAAAGAGAGTTAATCGACGCGTAGCGCTATGGCGAGCGGAGGAAGAACAGCAGCACAGCACACAGGCCTTGGTGAGAAAAACAGGCGAAACAAAAGGAAGAAGCGGAGAGTTAAAAATAAGACTGCAGAGCCGCTCGCTCGTATAGATTAGAGAAGCAGGGAAAAAAGCCACCACGGAGAAGGCATACACGAGTGGCGAACGTTTAAAGAGAAGTTGAAAGGCGCGCGGATGCGGCCACAGAGAGGACACGAACCCCCTGTGTCTTTCTCTTTCACTTTCCGCGCGATATCCATTACGTTCAATTTCCGAAATCGATCGATTATTGGTTCGCTGAAATAGCTCGAGTGGCCATCATTGGCTGCTCAAGTTGCTCGCCACGTATGACGCGGTTACGTCATTCGGAGGGCGCGAAATTGTCTATGAACTCTCTCCAAAATGCTTCAATAAGTGTTGACACTATATTTCACTATTTTATTATATGAATTTTACGTAATATATATTAGAAAATGCATTGTATGTGTGTGTTTGTTGTTTTTGTAACGCGGAGTGATTTTTTATCAAGTCCGTTAACCACGTGAACGAAATATGAGAAGGGCAGGTGACAAGACCAAGAATCCAGAGATTACGCAAGTATGTGAACAATAGATCGCTGATGAATAATAGATCGCGACATTAAATGCCAGATCGCGTTCGGAATAACGAATATTTTATCGTGTGTAAGAGATTAGACTGTTCGATCTGGGCCATCTACGAGTCCATGTATATTTTTGAGATATTGCTACGGTGAATATAGTAATTAATATTTGAACAGAATTTCAGAGAATCTAATATATTGTCGTATTTTATTTATACAACCAATTCGATTATCTTACGTTTCTGTGCTAGAAGAATGTTATCGCAAAAAAAGATTGAATGTTGATCTACGTAATTTTTGGGAAGTCGAGACGTTGTTGACAGCACCATAAATCATTTATTTTCCGCTTCAACTTTAAAAAAAATAATAGCTTTTATCTCGAAATTAAATACAACTTTCTTAATTAACTATTAAATTATTAAACGTGACTGAATTTAATCTCGAGATAGCACTTATTATTTTTTTTTTTAAGTTGAAGCAGACAATAAATGTCTCATGACTATGATAACGATATGCCATTCTACATTTTTCTCTGATTCGTATGTGCAATAGTAGTTCTATGTACTAAAGGAAGGATAAAGAAAGTTTAATTGATTCCCCTCAGAGTTATAATATTTTTCAACATTCCACTTCTATATCCACGATCCATTCAAACTGATTTGGAGACCCGATTCAGTTCGCTTTTCAATCGATAAACTCGACTTGAAAGAGACCGGCCCGGAAAAATTCGACGGCCCGTGAATTCGAACTCGGGATTTCCCACTCGCAGCCCTCGCACTCAGGCCGCGAGACCACTGGTCTCGCCACTCTTTAGTCCTATGTACTATTCCTGGCGATTTAGTTTGCCTTTCAAACTATCAATGATTGAAAGGAACCGACCCAGAAACAATTCTAAAGTGTTAAGCGGATTGACTTAAATTCGGGACCTCCATCCTCGCAACCCCTCAGACCGCGAAACCACTCTGACAGTCTTTCATAAAAGTGTTTACGTACTCAAGGCCAAATACATATTACGAAAATTTCTGATATAATATCATATAATCTTATAACAAAAGATATTGAAGTTCTCAGACGTTTATTTCAATCGAGTTGCGCGAAGACTAAAAAAGTTGAAAGTTTTTAAAGAAAAATAGAGATCGATCTCTTAAGATTTGCGACTTTTTCGAGTTAGCGACTTGATTTGAATTTCTTCCGGAGGCGTTGTTTCTCGTCTTCTCGAGAAGATTCTCCGATAATGATATTGTCATTCTCGATTTAATTTTATTTTCTTTTTCGAAGAAAATTAAAAGAAAAATTAAAACTTGCGAAATAAATTACATATATGTATGATATTTTTTTACAAGTCTTTGAGATACTGTTAACGTAGTTATTGATTAAAATAAGCAGGAATACAAAAAAGGCGTTTTGTATTATTTTAATTATTACTTTTTTTGTTTTAATTATTACTTTTTTCGTTTTAATTATTACTTTTTTCGTTTTAATTATTTGTATAACTTTTTTGTCCTATTTTTTTTAATTATTTCTATTTTATTGCATAAAGATCTTGCGTGTCTGTTTTGTGCATATGTTACTATTTATTTCAAAATTTCTGCGAATTTGACCTACATGTACGTGTTATTTGTTTTCAATTTACAATAACATTTTTATAACACGGTAGATATATTTGTACTTGATCTCGCCAAAAAATCTTTTTCAAAGCTGAATATCCACAGATTCGTTCGCGAGAGATCATTTCAACTTTTCAACGTTCTAGTAATTAAGACAAGGATTATAAGACGAGATTCACTTTGCGTTTACTCAGGCATCTTTCCGCAAATTCAACGGTGGATTAATGCCGGCGAAGTTTTCTCTTCGACGTATTAATTAGCGCAAGGGACGTCCTTTGAGCGATGCAAAACGAAGTCACACCCTTTGGCGAGAGGCACACCGGCGCTCGGTACTGACGATGCTGCGATCATCTACTTCAGCGTATGCATAATGTGACGCAAAACTGAATTTTGTCTCTATCGAGAGCCGCATCTCTCTCTCTTTCTCTGCGCGCAACTCAAACGGGACTCAATTCCGAAAGTTTTCTCGCCCAAACCGACTAGCTCGCGAGTCTCTGCAAGCTTGAACTTGCTTGTTCTCCGCGTAACTATACATGATTCCTGAAGTGTCCGGCGCGAAGTCCCGAGCAAGATTGAACAATTATTGAACTTTCAGCTCGAATAAGTTTCATGCCGCCAACCCTGCATGACGTCTCGAAATCGATAACTCGATAGAGGTTCGTGTGTGGTTCGTTGAACGGAACCGCCACTTTCTTATTGTCGCGCGAGGGACAAACCCTTTGGTTCAGCATATCACGATCGTTAAAATTGCTTCATTTCACATTCGGTGAAGTCGCACAAAGGGACACCCGTCACTTTTCACAATGGGGTGATGATTGCTACTCACTCGTGAGTGTATTTTTAGCATTTTCCCGATTCTTTTTTATTTGAATTAGTAGTAGTGCGTGCAGATTATCTAATTTCTGCTTTCATTTAGAGGAAATCAATGTAAGTACGTAATAAACATTGAGTATACTCACCAAGATCTGGTTGGTCAAATTGGAATCGCCGTAGGGATACGGCGTGTAAACGGCCAGAGCAACGCAGTTCGCAAATATCGTCATAAGGATGAGCCATTCGAAGGGTCTGCAGAGATAATGGTGATTTGACAGAGTAGATTAAGGAAAATAAAGGATCGTTCGTGCGATAAATCTGTTGTCACAGATTACTGCTAATAGTAATCCTAGCATCATTAATCAAACGTAATCAAATGTAAATCGCGATCGTTAAAAGATTTAATAGTAAACGCACATTATTGATGTTAGAGCTTCTAATTGTTTTTATAATATAATCGTTAATTACATCAAAATGACTCTTGTGTGTGAAAATAAATATTCTCCGCTTCTCGTGTCAAAAAGATCAGCAATGCTGTAGTTGCGAGAAAAAAATATGTTATAGAAGAAAAGGATACTTCCATTCCACGACACTAATGCACATCTTCCTAAGAGGGTTTGTGAGGGTCAGACAGAAAAGCGCTCGGACAGGTCTGTCAGGTGGCGGTTTGCCTCGTCGGACGGGTCTCTTTTGTGCCGACTTGGATGCTGCGCCAGTGGCACCTCCAGGTCCACCTGCTTGCGACTGCGGGGGTGGCGGCTGATGATTCGCGTTCGCCAAATGCGTCGCATCCGGCAGGCCGCCGCCAATAATTGTCTGCTGGCCGACGATGGGGGGGGTTGCGGTGAGGGGGGTCGCGGCAGTCGGCTGGGTCCCCAGCAACCGGGCAGACGGGCCCAACGCCGAGCCCCCATCCCCCCCCGTGCTCATCGGTCGCTGGTGTCGAGCTCCGTGCTTCTTCCTGTGGTACGACGATCGCGCCTTCTTCTTCTCCTCCTACGGCAACGACACTCCGGGGATTGCTTTCTTACTGCCACGCAGATGGCGGCGATCGACGCCGATCGACGTGGTGTCTCTGAGGCGCCCCACCTCGCGCTACAGCTCGCCGGCATGCTACGGCACTGGGCTAGTACGAAGCTCCCTCCGTGACCTGCGACAAAAGGTCGAACGTTCAGAGAAAGAAAGAGAGACAAAGAGGGTGGAAGGAGAAGGAGAGAGAGAAAGACAGAGACAGAGAGAAGAGAGACAATTCTCTCATTCAGACCTAGTGTATGTAATCGTGGCTATTCTATAAATTGTAATTATTCATGAGTTAACGCCGCGATAAATTCACGCGGCGCGGATCGATATGCATTTTCGCGAAAATGAAATTCATGCGCGAGAATATCGTATTTCGTGAAAATGCTATATTTAAAATTGAGTTCATGCGTGTAGTTTTTGGATTTATAAATCCAAAAGAGATGTGTGAAACAACGGGATATTGCTTTGAAAATCGTATGAATTTTTTTGATCCGTTCCATTAATTATTATCATCATCATTTTTCAATAACGATATCGATTAAATATATAAATCCGCCAGTCAAAGCAACGCGCGCAATAATAGATAAATCGCAGCTTTCTTCCATTCTTTTTTTCTAAGAGAAATAATGCATAGCACACGGCTTTTCGCGCGCCGTGGGTGTGCAATAAAAAAACATAACAAGACTATCAAATGAAAAGAACTCGATTATTTCGGAGCAAGCCTTCGTAGGATTCCAGCGCTATCTATCAATTGCAGTTTCCCTTCTCCGGAGAGCTCGGCTGTTTATTTCTTTCCATTGCAAAAAAACGCTGAAAGCGACCGAGACTTTGTTAGAGTGTATATACGTTAATAGAATAATTGGATTAATTGTGAAATTTAATTTTCTTTCTGTGACAGATTATTCTTTTAATGATTTTCTGACAATTGTGAAATTTGTTTCCATTTTTTCTTAAGTGCGTAATTTTTCGTACGATTTTATCGTCAAGAATTTATTTTAAAACATAACATACACACACATACAATCAAAATTCTATCTACATTTTTTATTTCTGAATTATTAATCGTAGATATATTTTCAGTTAATTACTTATATGAGAATTGATTAGAACAGCGAAAATTTTTGCCAGCAAATTTATCTCGCTAGAAAACGAAAGAAATCCGTATGCGAATTCCGACCAGAGAGCGTACGTGGTGAAGTGACAATTACGCCGCAATAGAAAAATCTGTTGTAACGTTCGCGTTGTAACACAAGCACGGTCGATATGTTTTCAACTCCGCAATCCCGCTATCGCGGAAAATAAATTGCTCGTGGAGACACGGCTATTATGGAGGATAATTCTTTGCGATTTAACGCGAGAAAGTCGGCTTTTCGAACGATTTTCTTGTCATGCAAAGCTTGCGAAATCTCGCGTTTGAAGTCGAGTCACGATCGATCGATTCGTAAATCCTACTTTATTTACCTAATCTGTTTATTAACAACAGAATTTTAGAATATTAGGTATGTTTAAATTATAGATTGTATCTTATGGGTATTTTGCACATGTTCTTGCCATATGACATATATTTTATCATAAAATATTTAAAATATTTTATGATTGTACGTGTGTTTCTGTTATAATTATATATATAAATTTATATTAGATTATTTATTAAAACTCGCGTTTGGTTTTCGGTTTTCTGAAAAGATCTTTAATATTTTTTATCATCTCGATACAAAATGTCCATCAACCGATACAACATGGGCGCTCAAAACAATCTTCGTCGCTGCGGCTGCAAGAGAGACCAGGAGCTTGGGATTTATAGCCGAGTCGTGCTCTATATTTAGTGAGCCTAAATACTAGAAAGCTCTGCGTACGGGCGAGTTTCTCGCATTTCGTTGTGCCTCATGTCGCGACACGTGAACTTGTGTCTGTGATCTAATCGCCTCTGCCGTGGCCTTTGAGCGCGACACGATTTTGTTTCAGAACTCGTAAAATGTCCGAATCATGTACATATACATCTTATGTGTGTGTATGTGTGCGCGAAATATATTCTACGATACACACACATCTTCACGACTTTTCGTTCCTGCCACTTTGTCGTTGAAGCATTGTGCTCGCGCGCTGGTAGCGATTATTTCGCAATGTGCTTTCTCAATTTTATGGAAAAAGTTACGATGTATAATCCAGTTATTCGAATGAGCGACAATGAGCGTAATCTCAAATAAAAAAAATTGGGGGAAAAAATGATTTTATTTATTGATTATTCGCGAAATTCTGCGAAACGATTTCTGTAACTTATGACGTGCATTTGAGAGGGCTCTGTGATTCAGAATGGCAAAATAGAATGCAATATAGGCGCGCCTTCGCGTAGATTTATAGATAGCAATGAGGCACGTAACTAGAGATGAGTCATACGTCTTGTAGTACTTGGCGTAATTCTACGAAACCTACGGATGCGACGAGACGTGTGTGCTTGTTGATATATTCTTGTTAATAATAATTGCTAATGTTTCTTTATTTTATACGACAAAATTCAATCGAATTTATTTCGTATTAATGTAGTTACTTTATTCGAAGAATGTAATGTTGTGACGTTTATTTAACGTTTTATTCTCTTTTTCTTTACTCAACATGTAAATTAAGCGCATGAAAATGTATAATTAAATCTACATCCAATTAATTTCGTATGCACGCATACACACACACATACACATGTATATGTTATGGTTAAAGCCCGAAACACTGGCTATTCTAGAATTGACTGGTCAATTCGCGGAGCATGATCAAATCCCGAAATAGGGTTTTTAGCATATTCTTCAATGTACGCTGTGACATATTAGGTTTTTACCACACGTGTACGATAGTATGTGATACAAAGAAAATGTTTAATACGCCTCAAATGTCCATTCAGACTTTGACCATAATGTTGTTCATTCGGGCTTTGACATATTAAGCAGGATATGTTGAAATTCATTTATTCAGTCAATCATTTTCTACTTAAAAAAATAAGTTTTTGATAATTGCGCCAATAAAATGAGAAGATAAATTCAATTAAGATAATAAAATACAGCGGAGAGCGAATAAAGTAAACGTATCTATATTGCAGTCTTTATGTATATATTTCTGTGTTGCTCTATTCCATCAATTTCGATTGATTGAATAGGTTTGATTGTGTCTTTATAACGCACGCACACGCATAATCCCGCGAATGCGGAAAGTAAATTTTCAAAGCGGCATCATCCGACCTTTTCTTTCCGCGCTCGTAACATTTAACCAAGATTGATCTCCGGGATTTTATCCCGCTACTCTCTCTCTCTCTCTCTCTCTCTCTCTCAATACAGCTTCGTTTATTCTGAAAGATCGCCGCAGCTCCGCATTACATACGTGCGAATCTGCAATATGGATCTGTGTTTCGAGTTCGCGTTCGTTTGAATTATGCAACGGGAATCTTTCGGCCGCTGCGAATGAATAATGCGCCGAAAATCGCGAACAGTTTCCAAGTTACCGAAAACCCGTTTCCAGCTGTCGAGGATAAGGTAAATTCCCGCGAGCGCAATGTACTCCAACGCGTGCGACCTACCTATACGATTTGATTTGCATGTCTCACGCGATATGCGGATTCGCGACGACACGATCAAAGTTTATCGCGAATGCATCGCGATATCTTTGTACGTTGCGCGCGAAAAGAAGATTGTATCGGCAGATGCGTGTAACGCTTGTTCTTCCGTAATTTCGAAATTTCGAGATTTAGAGATCTCGATATTATTATTACACATCTGTCAAGCGCATACGCAGTCTCTCTCTTTCATCTGTTTTTTTGGAAGACAATTAAATGACGGTTGTGATGAAAGTAAAAACAGCGAAGAGAGATTATTTGATTTGAAAGTCAGATATTTACTTAATACACAGCACACTGATTATCTCGTAATAATTCGCGTATTAAGCGAATGAGATTTATTGTGTGATAAATGAATGAACACGTCAGAGCAGATCTCTTTGTATAAAGGAACGCGGTTTACGCAGCGGGATACGATTTTCATGCTGCGACGAAAAAATTCCGCGGACATCGTGGCGACGACGACTTCGCGATCGATCGCGCGTTCGCGTTCGCGAATAATACGCTCCGGATGAAATCACATCAACGAGACGCTCTCAATCGCGCGCGGTCGAGTATCACTCGACTTGTTATATATTATATATATTATATATAGTATGTATAATTGCGCGGTCTCTTGTAAGTACTGTATCGCGTTTGGAAGTTCTCTCAAAGTGGCACACTCAAGGGAATATTTTTATGCTTCTTCGTGTTCGCGTATACACGGACGTTTGTCGAATCGCTCTCTTATCTGTGTGTAATTCGATTTCTCTCTCTGTCTTTGGTTCTTTCGCGTGTAACAACCGATCGCTCTTTTATCTCTTTGATGTCACAATTACGATCGATGGTACTTTGAATAAATGCGCATGCAATGTGCATTTAGTAACTTGAGATTTATATATTTATAATATCGTTAAGAGATTTGTACCTCGAATCTCTGGGATATTTTTATATCAATCATAACATGCGTGTGAGCGCATATGTGTATAAATATATACAACCTGGATTTCTTTAGGAAAACAACATACAAGTTTCATACGTATAATAATTTATTTTTTTCAGTTATATGTAATCAAAAAAAATTGAAATGTATACATGTAACAATTGTTAATCTAATGAGTTGCAGTGATTCCAAAATTTCAAAAAAAAAGTGATAAGATAGGTCAATGGGGGAGTATAAACACGATTGATGTGTTGCAAATCCTTAATTGTATGTGATGATGTAACTTTTCGATTATTTGGTCCTTATCAATATTAAAAGTTCTAACAAAAAGTCGTTACATGAAATAACAAGTTAGTTTATTATCAATCTTTAGAAAAAAAAAAAAAAAATAAGACGACATTCAAAGAAAATGTTTGTTACATCGTCATAGGATTTGCAACAAATAATCAACCGTGTTTGTGCGCTCCTACTGATCTATCTTATTATATTGTTTTATAATAATTATGTATAAATTATAAAAAGAAGCTTTATAATACAATAATTACTGCCACGCGCGTACACTATAATAAATTTTCCTTCCATCTATATATCACTTCTTTTATGTCAAAGCGACATTTGTGATTTAGTTGGACAAAAAGAATAAATATTCTATATATGTAAGAGTGTTATGTATTATAAATAAACACACACGATCGTATATAGGTGAAATAAAAATATATGCTCCTTTTTACTGCTCCTTCGCAGCCGCAGAAAGAGATCGCGCGCGTAGTTATGTATTATTCACATTGTGACAGTATATCATAGTTGTGTATATGTAGGTATGCCTTGTCACTTTATCGGAAAACTCATTCAAGGATCTCCGGTTGTCGATGACGTTTATCCGAGACGATAATATATCACGTTGATATCTAACATATGTATACATAAATAGCCGAATAAATAGCGCGCGTTTTTCTCGTCGCGATACAAGAAGTTGAAATTTTCGATGCAAGAAAGTGTTTTTAAGAGTTCACTTAAAAATTATTTTCTTTGTTCTTCTTGCCATCGATATAACGATGCCGAAACCTAACTGTGTTGTCTTTATTTTCTTTATTTATAATAAACTGAATATAGCTAAAAGTTCTAAAGAGTTTTTGTTAGTAAAAAAAAAAAGCAGATAAAGTTTTTCATATCCGAGAGGATGAATAAAAAAGGACAAGTAAAAAAAAAAATCCGTTTCTGAGAAAAATATCTATAAAAAGCGACAGTGTGTTTGTGTCGTGAACGAGTAAAATAACAGGATGCCGATGGCAAAGGGGGATTGCCTATGTGCAAAACGAAGTGGGAGGTATCTAAAAATAGCTCGAACTCTGGGTCACGAAGTCGAGATCATTTGGAACGATCTATTCCGCGATACTCTGAGAAATGGGCGTTTCACCTTCCTAAGGGAGACGCGCTACGCAACGACGACGTGAGTGATTGCGAGGAAAGCGATTATGAACGCGAGAGAAAGAGAGAGATCCGGAAAACTGTAGCGCCCAACAAATCACAGACCGCTGATAAGATATATTGTTAATTTTACGCGATCAATATCACATCAAATTAATTATAAATGTTTCGGGATAAATTATATGCCTTAAATTTTCTCCAATCGCGCACTAAAATTACGATAATTTTACAAAATTGAAATTACTTAAAGTTAAAACGCGATTTGATTTGTGTGTTCTTTTTAACTGATTCAGTGGAAATTTCAGTACTTTTGATACAAACTAATGGCGTAAATTCCATCGAGTTTATTCGAGCAATCGATTATTTGATTAAGCTTGAGAAAATCTTTGCGCGCGACGAAACGAGAAGATGTGATTCTGCTTAAACTTATAGCGCGCGTTTGAGCGTGAGTAATTCTCTCCTATCGCATTTCCTCGGATCGATGACGATTCCTTTCTTTCGCGAACAAAATTTCGGAAATTCGCGAAAACTCATTCGAACGAAAGGCACGATTTCTCGCGTGAT
Organism: Pseudomyrmex dendroicus; assembly: GCA_014825645.1. Classification (NCBI taxonomy): domain Eukaryota; kingdom Metazoa; phylum Arthropoda; class Insecta; order Hymenoptera; family Formicidae; genus Pseudomyrmex; species Pseudomyrmex dendroicus. The sequence continues at coordinate 15,897 of QVNZ01025484.1, read as the reverse complement.
CGAAGGAGATCACGGCGAAAATTTGCGAGGCGTAGTTTTTTTTGCAGTGGAATTTCAGTTGGACGCGAAATGTGTATTCTGCACGCCTGTTTCGAGTGTTACTTACTCACTCGCACGGTCGGCGGAAACCGATGTTATATTTGCTGTTGCACTTTGTAGCAAACGTAACTACATTTTGGCAGCGGACATTCTCATAATGTTGGCTCCGAATCGCCTTCGCGCAAATAGTTTTCTGTGCGTTTCTTGCCGCGCTTATATTTCAGAATAATCTTCATTTGATCGACTGTGAAACAAAAAAAATTACATCGAAAAAATCCAATTTACTTGTAATAGCAACAGTATTTCTTTCTTCTATTTTTTTAACGCACGACTTGGCAAAAATTGATGTTCTTTTGATCAAACTTCTTTTTTCTTTTTAAACAACAATCTCTTGGCTTTTTGTTAGATAAATGCAATTTCTTTTGCGGTCCTCGCGCGCTCATTCATCAGAGCACGATCGTGCATCAAAGACATTGTGCACAATGTTCCTTTTCCCGTCTCCTCCCATCCCCTCGACGACAATCGATCCTCGTTGCCACCTCAAACAAGCAGATCTCCCCCCGAAAGTTCGCAGACGAACGCGCATTATCGAAAGAGCTTAAACTTGGTCCAAGAGTTTCCTCTTTCTATCGACTCGCGAGCGCGCTGTCTTATTTTCCATATATTTCCATTATATCGTATCAATCAAATCTACTTAAAATATCATTTAACTTATCACGTTTTAAGTTTACGAGTACAATAATGAACATTACGCTAGACCAACTTTGTTGTTAATTTATATCAGGACAATACTGAAACAAACGCTCAGGAGAATGCAAAGAGCATAGAGATATGAAAAGGAAGACGACGCAACTTTATATTTTAGCAATCACGGCCCTGAAAGCGGGTGTCAACCCTCCGTTGACCTACTTCGGACGCGTTGTTAGATACCCTTCTCGTGTCAAGAAACCAAGTTTCGTCACATCGTTCCAACATAAATGCGGCTTCTATATTCGAAGCAATTTGTACGATATCTTATAAGTTGCATGAAACTTGAGAAACTGAGTCATTGTGGAGAAAAAGAAAGTCAGAAAAGAAACCTTATTAAAAACATGCGCAACACAACGTTCCCCCCGTATGTGAATTTTCTTTGCAGCTTTTATACCTTTATTTCATTGCTGAAAAACAATATTATTTTCTTTGGCACCAGACACACATACACACACACGCGCGCTCGCGCGCGCCAGACTTCGCACATATTTCTTAATGAAGTTTTCTCTTTTGGTTTTTCTCCTACAATACCATTTATAAATTGACACAGGAATTATTGCCCATTTTATAATTTCCTCTTTTGACCTTTTCGAGTTTTTCTCGTGTATGTTATCTTTCAAATTGATTGTCATGAACCATTAAACAATTTTCTTTTGTCACTCGCTTTGTTGAAATAAATAAGTGGTTTTTTTTTAAATTAAAACTGTCAAAATAAAAATTACGAAATTAATACAAGGGTTTTTTAAGAGATCGCATTCCAATTTATTTTAAATGTACGAACATCATGCACGTTGCTTTTTTAGTAAAATTATAATTATCAATACGTTCTTCTTTTTAATTTCATCGTCGTCCAATAGTAATTATTCGGAATGTAACCGTTTCTTTTCATTATTGATCGATATCTTTGAGATGAAATGTCGGCGGTTTCCGGACAGCAGATCCGTTAACAGAAAAGGAAATACTATTTCCCATTCGATTAGCTAGTCGCGGATAAAAGACAAGCACGACGTCTGTAATGGGGGTTTTAATTCTGTTTGTATCGAAATGTGACTGACATTGAACTCGTTTTACACAACGGAAAGTGGCAGTAAAAGTAACGGAAAATGTGCAAGCGTGTGATTCGACGAAACGATCTTGTAAATTTTTTGCGCGCGTAATCCACATTGTTATTGTAAGTAAAGAAGAAAATTATATAACTCTAATTTCGAGTTTTCTTTTCAAATCTCAGACGCTATTTTTTAGCACATGTAACATTAGAAGAAATCGATAATTTTATTTATTGTCGCGGATCTACAAGCATCCGCTCAAGAAGAATTATGTTAAACGTTGCTTTCCCAGAGATATTTTCCAGAATATATATTGTTTTTCTCAAACGATTTCAAATTACGAAATATTGATAACGATTAATCATACAGTTCCGAACTATTGTAAACTTTACATCACTCGAGAGAACGGATATTTTTTTAGAATATCGGTTTCCGCAAATCCATCAAGTCTCACGCAAATCTCCCGTCATAAATCTTGCACGCCATTTACGTGCAATCTAATATAATTAACATTTTACAATGACTCTTCATGTAAACTTCATGTAAGGCCGGAATCATATTTTCTCTTCGTAAACCAAGCGCAAAAAAAGAATGTCTGAATACACATAATGGGGTTCGGAATATAAATTACCTGAATTGCAACAACAGCAGTTTATGAAGTATTGATCGACAGCGAGATAAGTGTTTACTCGGCAGGTTTTTGCTATAACACAGAATAATTTTATATAACTGAGTTTGTGTGCGCGCGCGAGATATATAATTATAAAATCCGTTAGATGGAAACTGTTTTACCCATGCTTATATATACGTTGCATTTATACTTTTGACACGCTCGATGCAATCAATGTGTCAAAAAAAAAAAAAACAAAACAATATGTCTCGCGTGTTCAACTTTACGTATACGGAAAACAACCCCGTCTTTTCACTGGACGGCCGTTTGCAAACGTTACGTTAACGCTTTTTTTTTTAGCGATTTCTGTTGTCAGCCCGGACAACAAATTCCCATTATTCTCGAAAAAAGCTATACTTCCAACTCGCCGTGTGTTACACGACGAGTTTTCACGCAGTAAATCCGCGCACTTTTTGCGTTCAGCAAAAAATTGATGCCTCTCTTTATCTGGCGAAGAATAAATCTTCTCCGCGCGTGTGTGCAGTTTTTAATTAGACATCGTAGAACACACGCGCGTCGATATTTTTTCCCCCCTTGCTGTTTTTTCTCTACATTTAATTTTAATGATACACTCTCTTTTTCTCGACAGATGAACAAAAAAAAAAAAATCTTGTCGGAATTTCTCCGTCGTTCTGATTATCGTGCGATTTTATTCGTGCTGCAGTTTGTGTGTGATTTTCTTTTTTCGCGCATTTCAGAACTACACCGCTCCGATACGGAAGAACCATAAAACTCGCCGGAAATGATTTCGCCGCGCTGTAACAATGTTATGCATGTGAGAATGCGCTCTTTCAATGCGATCTACATGTATGTAACACGCGCGTTTCGCTGGCGCCGCCTTATGCAGTTTTGTGAGTCAACGGGGATATCTCGCCTTTGCAAATGCAACTGAGACTTTTGACTGTAACGTAACACGCGTAAATATTTAACGCAGTCTATTTTAGTTAATAATGTTATCACACACAGTTTTACATGTTTTCATTTTCGCAAAACAAGCGCGACGTTTGTTTTGTGTTTTTTTTAGGAAAACGAAAAAATCTAATTTTATGTAAATTTTATTTTAATATAACACGCGAGAAGAATATCTGACCTTAATCGATACAAAATTAGCGTTGCATTTTTTTAATGGATGTGATTTTGATCACTAAAGAGTGAAAATTTACAAAGCGACTAAAAATAGGGCGAATCTCGATTAAATTAGTGAAACGATGCGGTTGACACGGCGATCCATTCGATCCCCAAAACTGTTCAGTTGATTGACCTCGAAGCTAAATTCGTCTAGCGCGATCGCAACTAAACATAGGCGCGTACTTAGTATCGACATAATTTAGACCTCACTTATTAAATTATTATGTGCACACACGTAACATAAATCGCCTGCTGTAATCTGCATTAAGTGGTTAAACGTACGCTTTAGAAGCTATTCGCTTTCGAGTCGCGAAAACACAACTCTCTCTCTTTCTCCAGATTCAATAATTTTACAAAAAGTTACTAAAATCTATTTTCAAACTTTTAATTAAACAATCACATACACACACACATACACTAAAGTTATTTAATTTAGAAGTTGTTGCAAATTTATTAAGCTGTACTTCAGACAATCGCGAAAAGACGATTAAATCGAAAATTGCGAAGTATACGTGCCAAGATATTCGCAGCTAACGTCGTCGCTGTTTTTGCAAAATGTACTGATTGTGCGAACTCATTCCTGAGAGAAAGAAAGAAACAAGAGGGAGAGGAGGAAATCGACCGAGTTTTCTTCTTTGTGCCGTATCGCTAATCGGAAAACGGATGCAGCTACCCGAGCTAGTGGAAGTTTAGCCGATGAATCAAAACGTAGTTTGTGTATGCCGGCGGCGGGTAAATGTATCGCGTGAGGCTCGCCGAGTATGTAAAGAAGTTGCTGGCATCGGACGCACATAATAGTTCGAACAAACTGCATATTGATATCTCTTTCTCTGCAGTGGCACGTGCAGCCGCCGAGTAAATGCATCTGTCATTAGAAAAGCAAAATAAGCGCTGCCGTCATCGGCTTGAAGGAACAAAGAAAAACTTCGTTTGGCCGAAGAGACGTTTCATTTTTTCTTTTCGAGATTAATTCAAGAAGTTCGTTAGAGTTAAATGTTATGTATTAATTGTACAACCACAGTATCAACGTGGTAACATGTAATGATAGTAATGTGTGTTTTAACACGCAGTTATAAAATTATCTTTATGAACCAATCCCTGATGTAATATTAGAGCAAAGAGTAAAAATTCATCAGCAAAATATTTTTACTCGCAAAATTTCACTTCATATTTTTATCTCATATATTAATTACAAGTTTCAATATCTATAAATCAAGTTTTAATATCTATAAATTTCTCGAGGCATATCTATATATGTATATAAATATTTTCGAGATGTGTCTGCGTCTATTGCTATCAATTACTACTGAAAAAGTTTAAGTAGAAAAACACCGAGCGCTGTCGGACTTAATCAAATAGAATATCCTACTTTTTATGGACAAACTTTGGGTTTGAATTATCGTCTCCGATCGAGACAGCGTAATGAATTAATGGCATAATGAAATTCGCCAATTTGTTTTGAGACCACACCCTCAAGTAAGGATAACCGATTCTTCTGCTGTCTTAATGAAATTTATCACTTTTCGATTCAGCATTTTATATCTGGATTTTTCGATTCAGCATTTTCACATCACGCGACGTAAGCGACGAATACGAGTGTTGTTTTTTTTTCAATAGTAGAAAGCTCCTTATGTCTTTTAATAGCCGTTAAATGGCGTAACAACAATACATTCGTTCTCTTTGAAGTTGTCGCACAGTAGACAGCTTCGTTATATATCTGATCTCGCTTTATTATGCAGTCTACGTATTCGACCAACGGTTTGTGACTATATAGTACAGATGTCTTTTTACAGTAGAAAGCGTACTGGACGGTGAGCATGAATCATATCACGTTAAAAGAACGTTTTGGCAATTTTGGCTTTTATGTGTTACAATAAAGAAATTAAGAAATATTAAAAATATTGTATATTTTTATCATATTTTTTTAAATGGAATTTTTGAAATTCTTAATTTAGATTTAAATTGATTTATTAAACATATTAAACTTTATAATATCAAAAATTTACTTTTTTATCTCTCTCTTTTTCTCTTTTTCTCTCATAAATGTTATGACTCATATATCTTTTTTTTAGAGAAGATTCGACTGTTTTAATACAATTTTTTGTTTCTTTTATTTAACAGCTTTTCTATAAATTTTTAATATATTACATAATGTCACAACTTTTAATTGGAACGTATATACGTCTCTCGCTCGTTTTCATGCATTTTCACGCAAAAAGTAAAAAATCTAAAATGAGAGCATCGAAAAATAACACGGACAAATAACGTTGTCGACATCGTGTGTCTTTTGTTGAAACATTGACTATCATTGATTTTCGTTTTTATTATTTCGATCGATTAAGAAATTGCGCTTGAATTAAACGAAACACGCAGTGAAGATAACGTGAACGTCTAGCTGGCGCCAGCAAACGCGAAACTCAACAGAATCTAGTTAAAAAGCGTATCTCGATGTAAATTCTGTGGTACAGTCGAGAGACAGAAAAAAAGAGAGAGAGAAAGTGAGAGAGAGAGAGAGAGAGAGACGGGTAAACGTTTATCGTAAAATTGGCACGCGAAACTTCGGAACAAGACTGTTCTCCCTCGTAGCTGCAACTTCTAGGGTGCTTTTTTGCCACACTGTTTATAATGCGATTGTGTTGCGTTAAACATCTGCTGTATGTAAGCTGATCAAGTCTGAAATGCTCGTTTTTACACACACTGTTTCACTGTATTTATTACTAATCTCTATTAACTCGTTAATGACATCGTAAGTAGCGATCATGTGGTAACATGTTTTTTAGAATTCTAAATTTTCGTATAGTTTTACTTATACATGTCTTTTTCAAAATTTTGTATACTTTTCCTGTTCTCTTTAGAAATAAAACATTTACAAATAACTAAACTATCAGAAACTTGACTCAAGTGCGTGAATAATCCTAAGCTAGTAAAATTTTTAAACAAACAATTGAGACGTGATAGTCCAAGTTTTTTACGAAAATTTGAAAATAATACTCTGACTGAATGAACTTGCTCAAACCGATACCATTATTTGTTAAAAACGGAAGAGTCGATGTTGCGAGAGAGAGAGAGAGAAAGAGAGAAGGAAAGAGAAAGAGAGAGAAAGAGAGCGAGCGAGAAAGAGAGATTCTCAAAGATCACCGACCTATTTTATGCAAAGACTCGCCAAGTTAAACGACCTCGCAGAATGTTAGACACGAGGAGAAGATATAGTCGTCTTATATAATCACTGAACCAAAATGACCTTTATCGATCTGTAAAGACCACCGAAAGGAAAGCACGTCGTGTTTTCTCGCTTGACTTCAATAATTCCAACCCCTCAAAAAAAACACGACACTAATATAACCGAAATTGAGATTTTCTCCCAAACTTTGCTCCCAACCATCGCGTTCGCGTGTATATTTATTGTTCTAAGCCAACCAAGAGAATTCTATTCTCCTCAAATAATATCAAGTGAATCCATTAAGGATTTTCCTCCCCAAAGCTGTGTGAACCGCGATCTTCGTGGATCTTGGGATTGTGATCCGCATTTCTCAAATTCTCTCACACATTTCGTCGAACGATCCGAAACACTGCACGAACATTTAATTTCCGACAATGAGGCCACATCTTCCGCAATATTTTCAAATCTCGTAAATCCCGCGAAAATCGTTTCCGTGAGATTTTGGCGCCGGAAAAATCACTCTCGCTAATCTCTCCCGAGAAAATCGCCCTTTTCCTCTTCGGAGAGGAGCGATCGCGCACACTTACCACATATCTTTCTCGACGACAGAGCACGACGGATTACGTTGCGTATCACGTGAGACGCCGGGCGGATCCGCTCGTCATATCCGCGCGTTCACGCGATTCTTCTCGCGATACGGAGATCGCGCTCTCGCCGTTTGACCGGAAAAAAGTCACCCCTTCCTTCTCTTCTCCCGGTTCTTCTTCCGTCGGTCGCACCGATCTTGTCCCGCGACGCCGCTCGAATTGCGAAGATCACGCGGGGCTCAACGCACCCTTTCCGTCTTCGAACAAGTGCGCTTTTTTTTCTCTCCCTTTCCACACGCGTATATATACGTGCACCTCCCGCGTGGCTACGTTTGTTCGCTATGCCACGCAACTCGCTCGCCCACTTGGAGCACAGCACGAGGAACAGCACCCGGAGCACTATACTACAAAGTCACCACCACTACCACCACCAGACACCACGATCGGCATACAACTACGACGTGGGGAAAACCGAGCGCGGGCGCACCACCACGTTCCGCCACCACTCCTCTTTTCGCTTCTTCTCCTTCCAGCTCTCTCCTTCTTCTCTTTCGTTGCCTCTCTCGTGATCCCTCTCTCTTTCTCGTTCCCTCCTTATGGATCTCTCCGTTCCTTCTCGCGCCAAGTCGTCCCGTCTCCGTTTCTCTCAGTTTTTCCTTCGTCTATCCCGGTCCCTCGTTCCTTCTTTCGGTCCTCTCTCCCGCGCCGCCTCGTGTAAACTTATAAATAGATATCTAGGTGCGTTCTATTATATTTATATGTACGCGCGCACACACGCGTATATATCTCGATGACGAAGAGAGAGAGAGAGAGAAAAAGAGGACGACGCAATACAAACCGCTCTCTCACGCCGAGAGCAAAGGACCCATTCCCTTATATCACATACAGGAACGTGCGTGGTTTCCTTTTACGTATAATACGTCGTCGTTATCCGCGAGAAAACACGCACTTTTCACAAGATGCGTTTTCTTCCGAAGAAATTTTTGTCGGCGAGAAAACTCCCGCATTTAAGTACGTCGAGAAGGAAGTGTCGTTACTTGACTCAGACGAGGACGATGACGACGGCGATCAACGATGATGTGGACGCCTGAAAAGGCGGCGTCTCTTTTGTCTGTGAATTAATCTTGTTTTCTTTCGTTTTACTTTAATTCTCTCGCGCTTCTCGCAACGTGATGAACAATAAAGGTTTTTCTCCCTCGTCCGTTCTCCCGAGTTTTCGTTGTTCTCCTCGCGATTCGTCTCGCGAGCTTCTTGCCCTTCTGCCCTCTCGCGCGCGCTGCTCTCCTCGACCTCGCCTCCCTTCGCGGCTCAACGGCAAACAACTCCGATGTCACTGCACCGCTCTCTGTCTCACTCAGGCGCCCGCACGGCCAGTGCTCCCTTTTCCTATATATATGCGCGCATTCCACCGCGTCTTGGGGGTCTCGCCCCGCGTATTACACGTCGGGAATATTCCTTTTTTGGTAAGCGCGTGTCAGAAGAGCGTGAATACCGAGAACCCGGTGAGAACGACCTTCGACGTGTGAACACACGGGGGATTCGTACGCGTCTAGCGAGCGTAGACAGATGAAGAGAACCCGGTGTATTCCGACGAGTTGCGCGACGCGCAAGGCTCGACGGATGAAACGACGACGCCGACGACGGAGAGGCGCACAACGGCCACCACCACACACTCGAACGATATGCCGCCGGCTCGACGTCAGCGACGCCTAGCGTCGCGACGCACCACCCCCGCTCCCGTCGCCAAGCGAGACGACGACGCCGCGAGAGACAACCCGTGAGGATATGACGATGGTTGTAGTGCGCGCTTTGGTAGTGAGCGTCCTATCAATCTCCAAAAATCAAAAAACAATTCACTCTTCAGATTTTAATTTACCAAACGCGTTTACAAAATCATAATAACAATTTAAATTACAATGTAATGACGTGCTTGCATATAAAAAAATATTCCCCTCAAAAACAAATATTTACTTTAACTATAATGTGTAATTTTTTACCATCGTATTGTTTTATGTGTTTGCTTTTTCTTATGTTTCTTTTAAAGTAGTAAGAGTCACTGCAGAATCAGACAAGTAGTAAAGATGCGCTAGAGGTAGCGCGCGACTATGGTCAGACACGACGATGAGTAATCGAGCTTGATTTAAAAATGCTTTACACAGCCAGTTCTGGGAAATCTATTTTATTATTTTATTGTCAAAGTTTAGATCTTCTGTCGTTTGTTTGTATTCGACATACATATTAAAATTTAAACGCAAGATCAGTTATCAGACAATCTGAAGTTTGTTTTTTTCTTGAACTCGTTCACACAAAGATAAGGCGGATGAAAAGGGAAGACGAAAAATCGGTGAAACGCGAACATATATAGTCGTGAGTCGATGGACACACTGCTGTGTAAGGAAAACACTTCCTTGGCGGAAAAATTTATTTTCGACCCATTTCAGTCGACCCAGTTTTGTGAACGCGAGGCCACCGTCAAGTTTACCGTGCTTCGAGAATCGCGCGGAGCACAGAAGCGAATGATTTAGCAGTGACGGTTTGATTCTTTTTGTCGCGCGCGCATTATCTTTCGCGAAAAGGACGCGATTATCGCAGTTTTCTTTTCGCATATTTCCTTGCGAAAAAGTGAACAAAATCTGGACCGGAATTTGAAGGTTTTTGTTCGATTTAAACTCCAAATGCTAAGCACGCGATTCCATTAAACATTTGACGTTACACAATAACGGAATTTATTTGCCAAATAGATAAAAACTATTTGAAACAAAGTGCTTTGGTAATTATTGTAATTACATAAAATCTATATATATACGTGGTAGTAATTATTAATATTGTAATACATCCGATACAATCCATGGCTGTAAACTGTTAATATAATAAGTTTACATAAAGTTTTATCAGAGAATAATTGCTAGTGGAAGATTACGCATACTGCGCCTCAGGGAAATTAGAATAAAACGTAATGAAAAGTGGCGCGTAACATGTTGTGTTAATACCGCCGTTATTATCGTGCACATCACCGTGTGTACGAAGGGATGAGTATTTTTATAGGATGTACGATCGATCACGAAATTATGTTGTAAGGAACATCACCTTACGGGCGCGCAATTTCTCGATTCTGTCGTCTCACAGCCTTTTCTTCGATATTATGTAAAGCCGTCGAGACAGGAATATTACGTAAAGGCTGACAGTGCGACGGTCTCACGCAGAAAAATATAAGAATTATTACTAGAATAAAGAAATATTATATTACCATCGCATTTAATTAATATCAAAGGAGAAACAAGCAAAGTACTTAATGTTGAAAAACAAAATGTAATTTTTAATTAAAAACATGTTAAATAACAAATGAATATGTATGTGAATATATTGACGAATATATAATTAAAATTATAATTTAAAAGAGAAAATATAAAAAACACTATATAGTGCCGCAATGAAGAGAAATATTTCTGAAGTTAATTAACGAGTTAATTAAGATAAACGCGAACCACTCGATATATCACTTTCAATGACTTTTCAATACCTATGTGAAATATGTAAAAAAAATATTGATATACTTTCTCCACTAAATATTCTTGAGAAAGACAGTGATATATGATTCATCTTAATTATCTGTTAATTTTATTTCTGCAAGAGATATCTTTCTTCAAACATCTCGAAGCACAAGAGAATCTTCATTTCTCTACACAATAAATTTTTCAATACTTCACTGTAGTAACTCTGACGCGCAGTTATTTCTCGGTTAATTCTGCGGAGAATTTGTAAATCGTTCCTGCTACCGCTCCGCTATCGGACAGTTACCGCAGTCCGGCGGTCTACCTCCTGAATTTCTGAATATATACACGATCTAGTCTTTCTGACGGATAATGTTCCACGTTTACTTGAATACGCTGTTCCGGAGAGAAAACGAGCCTCTTGCGCGCGTCGTCGTCTGTCTACAACCGCGTATACTCGCGTCGTATAATGGAATCATGTAGGTCACACTCGGCTCACACTGCGAAGATATGTGTCAACGCAGCGGCATTCGCAATCGAGCGTCACGCAATAATAAACGTATACATGCCGGCGATTTAATATTATCCGACGATGAAGTGTCGCTGGCTCATCCCGTTGCGCCGAGCCTTTTTTTTTCGCGCGCCGAGTTTTTCCTTCTGACTTTTCCATTTCTCGTGTTATTGAGCAAACAACCTTTTCATTGCGTCTCATTCTCTCACGGACTCGGCCAAACATCTTAAAGGTCCTGCTCAATTAATTTTGCATATATAATCGAGCAGAGAAAGGGAGGGGGAAGGAAATAATTTTTATTCCCAAACAAAAAATTTCTTTTGATGAAAAACCGAGACGTTCCCTCTTGTTTGTGACACAAGTGTTGCATCGCAACATTGTTTTTCGCAACATTGTTTTCGCAATTTGCATCGCAATATTGTTTTTCAAAATAGCGACGGTTTTTTTTGGTTGCATCGAGGAACTTTAAAGTGGATAAACTCGGATAACAAAGATAAGGCAGTTTGACTTGAAGAACTTAAATAGTCACAAGCGAGTCATTTCTTTTTCCTTTCTCTCTCTCTCTCTTTCTTTCGCAATTGTTACTTATGCAGACAACCCGAACAAAATTAGATAATTATACAAAATTATACAAATGCCAGGCGTCTTATGCATCGTGCGTTCGGATTGACGTTTTTCTCGGAAAACATTCTCGACGTTCTTGCGATGTTACACACACAACCGTTATTCACGAGGGCGATGCGTGTGTAATAATATTCCAGTTAACGATTCGCGAAGAGATTGAGTCGTAAGCCGAGCGTTGAAATTCCGTTCTGTGGCACATGTACAAGATGCGCACGAAGAATGCATACACCGGGGATATTTTCTATCTGATGAGCAGTCAATTCCAGTGAACGTCCTGTCGGGTCTTCGTGATGCGCGCGGCTGTGTAATATAATGGAGGCAGAAGTTGGTCGAACTGTATCAGCTTTCCGGAAAACTGTGCGAGAGTGTATTTTAGTAGATGACGGAACATTGTGTTCAGCACGTTCCCTTGAGTAAACATTATTTATTACTCTTCTAACCGTCCAATAATAAAACGATAAAATGAGCGCGATAAAATAAAGTAAACAGCGTGTGTGTGAGTATCGTTAAACTTATTGATGACTTGATCGATCGAACCTAATTTCGAGACGAAGGTACAGTTGTATTTGTATAGTTGTCAAAACGACTATACAAATGTTATTTAAAACACACATTTAATTGCTCCGCTCTAAAAACAAATATCAGTCACACGCCACAAAGTAGAACGAACGAAAAATACACGCACAAGTAAAATTATATAAATATCTTGCAAAAGTTCTCTACACATTCTTTTTTTTTATTATATATGGAGATGTATAAAAAAAAACATATATATATGTATGTAAAAAAACCAAGTTTGTTTTAATACGATGAATTTTACTACAAGATGTGAAAAGTGTGGTTTTATAACAATGAGTATAAAATTTTTGCGCACGCATAGAAACGTCTACCGGCGCGAATCTTTTCTAATAATTCTATTCTTATCGCTCTATTTGGCCAATGAAAAATCGAAGAAAATCCAGGAGCCAAAAGAACAGGACGGGCACGGAGACGTTTATGCGACTCATTTATTATGATTCCTTAATTCGTAGAAAATAATAATGACAATGTACATTTCTATATAACTTTCGTTCAACAAAGAAAGTATAATATACAATTACAATGTACGCCGCGCGCGACCGTGAGAGTTTCTTTTTCGCGAGAAAAGAGAAATGTTTTGATAATCTATCTTCTTCTTTTCTCTTTTCTCTTCTCGCCGAGCGGCTATGTCAGAGGACAGACACAAGTATCGTCCTCCTCGTCGCAACGTCGTACACGAAAATTCATCTATATAACAATTGATCGTTTGTAGCGTTTCGCGCGCAGAAGAGAGTTGCGATTACACGAGACGCACCCTCTTCCACCCGTGTAAACACATACTCTCACGAGAACGATTTAATCGAAATGTAACATCATTCTTCTAATGGCAGTGAGGACAAAATTCTGCCGATAAAAAAAAAAAAAAAAAAAAAAAAAAAAAAAAAAAAAAAAAAAAGAAAAACGTCAACGTCGTCCCACGCTTCGGATATTAAATTTCCGTCTTACGTAGCGACTCGTTACGCAATCGCTTCGAGTTAACATGCAGAGATCGCAAGTAACAAAAAAAACCAAAGGGAAAAACAGTCGTCTTTTGTTCTTCGCACCTTTGCAAGGGAACACTATCTCGAAATGGGCCGCTACGATCACGCAACGTAGAAGGAAAGTCATTACGTTAATGCGATTAATATGGTGAAGCCGCGCCGGCGAACGATGCTCGTGTCATCGGATCGAAAAAATATACATTGCGCTTATTAAATATATATATATATGTATATAGTTATACGTATTAATATATATAAATTGTATTTACATTATACACCTCTTAACCTTTCCATTCTCAAATTGTGATATCTTAAAAACATAGTATTTCATTTTGCCTGTGATTAACCTGTGTGCATTATGTAATGTAGTGTTTTTCAGAAATCCTATTGAAAATCAAAAGGTTAATGACGCGTGTACATATATATATATATATATGTTTCTTTCTATTCATTATCGAACAAACCGATTTGATTACAAATTATAATCAACTATTAATTAGTCGAATGCACCAATATCTTGTGATGCATCATTAATTGTAAATATTATCAAGTGTTGTTAAGTGAGAGAGATTAATACTGTTCAATATTTAAATAGTCTTTCTATATGTACTGAAATGTCGAGTTTCGGAAAGAGAAAAGAGATATAAGCACGCGCGATCATTAATAAATTAATTATTAATTACGTAAAGATATCGGTGCAGTCGATTCTAAATATTTCCGTTGAAAATTATGTTTTATATCTTTTAATTATTTATATTATATTTAGTTTTCTATAGAATTTATTCCTTTCTTCGATCTAATATCTGAGAAAAAGAAATAACACATTTACATTTTTTTTTACAAATATACAATATGTTTTTTCAAGAGTTTAAATTAGCAAAGAAAATATTTGTTTAGAAATTTAGATTAATTAATTTAAACTCTTAAGTGTTTGATAATTAAAATATCTAATTTTTTTGTCTTTTTGTACGACTAACTTGTTATATCATGTGTACATTTAATAAATAATTAACATACGAAATTTTTTTTCCTAATTTTCTGAGTGCCCTTCTAATATATTGCACTTTAAAAATCTTTTGTTGCCTCACAAGAAAACCTCACAAACAAGAACAGACAAGAAAACCAGCAAACCGTACATCTTAAATATTCTTATGTTTGCAATATAGTGATAATTGCTTTATCGCTATATGTAGTTCAATACAAAATGTGTTCCTTAGCTCTTACAAGAGAACTAATGAATTTTTTTAAATTAGAGTATTAAAAAACAATAGCGTTGGACACAAGAAAGTAACATAATTCATTTGTTAAATAAAGTCAGAATTTTTACTAAATTTTAATAGCGCGAAAATGAATGTGAACAAACGTCGCGCTCGTGTCGCATAACTTTTACCTTTGTCTAAAGTTCTTTTCTTACTTTTGCAGTATCACATCGTACATTTTTACAAAGAGATATATTTTAGTGATGGATGTCGTAATATGACTCCGAAAATTAATCGGAATAGTTGTACCGCTTTATATCAAACGTCTGTGTAACAACTTAATTAGAAATCAGTCTTGCCTAAATTAAGCGTTAAAAATTGATTTAACTTTTTTCTGAAATTAAAAAAAACTCGAGATATTACTTCTTTTTCCAATATAATAGAAACACGAAATTTATATTGAGTTAAAGAGATATCCAATAGTTTATCCAATATAGAACATAGATGTTTCCAGTTCAACATCGAAAAACTTTTGCAAAGTTTGTATGTTAAAAAAAAAAAAAAAAAAAAAAAAAATACAAATCGCAGCGTTCTGTGTGCACACATAAATATTTCATCCTCGTAGGGCATCGTCTGCAATGTGAACGTGTTGATTTTAACGATGTCTATAATATTACATAAATTCAACAAAAGCAATGTCGATAGATTGACAGCAAATTGTTGTCTTTTTGACAACGTTTGTTTTTTTTTTTTTACAGATTTTGCTATTAGAGAAGATATTGTCAAGTGAAATCCTCTCTCTTATAATACTTCATTACTACAATTATTGTGAATAGTGTGTTTCGTATACAATGGTATGTGTAATGCGGCACCTGCCTGCGATGTGTCGACTCGCACTCAGAAAGACATGTGTGTATATATATCGTAATGTATACTGAAATTTATAATATAATAAAACTTATTTATATATATATATATATATATATGTATATAATGTCATTATATATAAGCAATATTTACAGAAAATTCTGTTCACGATATTTCTGATCCTTCATTTGAGAATAACGATTACAATACAGTACTAATAATTTTAATTCGATTATTTAATTAGATAATTATTATACATAATATAT
>QVNZ01025483.1:0-36085 GCA_014825645.1 Pseudomyrmex dendroicus | reverse complement strand
TCTCTCTCTCTCTCTCTCTCACATCTACGTGTTATTGTTAGTCATCGCAGGTGCATCGTGCGCGGTAGTTGCCGTTAAATAGAAAAAAAAAGAACGTGTTCGCGCGCGCGAGGTGAATACGCGGTAATAGGTAATTGAGGAAAGAAGCAACGAGTACATACATTTATATACATATACATATAATATATAAATATATACACGCGCGAGCACCACTCTTTAACGGTTCTTCTCTCTTGCGCGGATTTCTGCTTTTCATAATATACCGAGAGACCGTTCGTTTGCTCACGTCCATATGGCGTCGAACAAAGAAAACCGGCCAGATCTAAAACGAGTGACAAATGAGCACTTTGATTCGAACAGTAGTCTCATGTATTGCGCCGCCAGTGTGATGTACCAGGTGTTTGAATCTTGCGAACTTATACCGACCTATCCCGAAGTGCTTTGGTTCTTCTTCTCTCTTTCTCTCTTTCTTTTTGTCGCAACAGTTGTTGAACGATAGGTACGAAATGTTTCGCGCATCCTGCTGTAAAAGTTCGGCCAAGGCGATTTGGTTACGCTATCGGAACTAAATTGAAATAATTTCGCGAATTGTTACGCCGCGCATCAAATTGAATTCGCACATCTGTGTCGCCATCGAGAATTATATTTTGGAATATTCTAAAATATATTTTATATTCCGAAAAATAAATTCCTGACGAAGACACAGATGTGCGCAATTCAATTTGATGCGCGGCGTAACGGTTGAAAAATCATTTCAACAAATTAACTTGAGAATTACAGCTCATATAGTTAAAAATACTTATAAAACTTACTTGCGAAATTTAATCGGTAATAAAAGCCAACGCGTTGGATGTTTTGCGAGAAATATATTTTTTTAGGAGTGTATATTTTTTTTAGGAGTGTAAATTGTTTTTCACACAAGATTGTATTTGAAATTTCAACTCGTGAATTCGTACACTGCCGTCATTAGTTAAAATGTCCTGTCTCGCATTTTTGAAGATATATTGAAATATTGAAAGTGCCACACATGTTCTATCTTCCTAAATGAAGCTAGAAAGTCCTAAAGGCTTTATAGACGTCTAAAAAGTATCTAATTTATTTGTTCTAACTGACAGCACAACCAAAAGAATAAAACCTCAGTTTTTTTATTCTTCCGATATGCCAGATAGGATATTTTAGCTAAGGAGGGAAGTATAGGATGCTAGATTTGCATCACATATGTGAGAATATCCATTTTCTCTTCTCTATTAACTAATTTAGAAATTATATTGCGAAAAAAAACACCTCGGCCAGGAGTCGAACCTCTCGCGTTCCGCACGGAAAACAAAAATATAAATATATATTTATATATATTTATTTTGCGCAAAACATCCACAGCGCGTTGGCTCTTATTACCGATTTTATTTCAATTTAGTTCCGATAACGTTAACCAAATCGCCTTAATTAAATCTTTGGAGCAAAAAACAAACACATGTACAAAATCGGTTTTCTCTTCTCACTAAATTCTCCGCACAAATTCTCTTTTTTAATACGCATTAAAAACACTGAAATAAAACACATCGCGCGTGTTTTATTTCATTCTTACCGTGTGTGTTAAATGTTAAATCCGCGCGATCTACGAAACCTTTCGAAACAATCTGTTATGTATATTACTCGCTGTATTATACAGCGAGTTATTCGCCGTTTCGTTAACATCGACTTTGAGAAATCGCGCGGGCAGAATAAGTAGTGGTGGTAAAGCAACTCTCGCAAAATTTTTATATGTATATATCGGACGTTGAACGACGCATTAACAAGCATCGTTTCGCGTTTATACAACAATAATAATTGTTGATTATCGTATATCTAGCTCGCGGTTATTCTCGCGTTACTCACACAGAGTGTTCCGCTGGGCGGCGAAAAGAAATCGCCTAATTAAATTTTATCGACAAAGCGTAAAATGAGGACTCGTCCGTCGACGACCGACACGGGGCGCGCATTTGAAATTCGCGCAGAGCGAATGTTTCCTCGTGC
The DNA here is from genome assembly GCA_014825645.1 of Pseudomyrmex dendroicus. Lineage (NCBI taxonomy): Eukaryota > Metazoa > Arthropoda > Insecta > Hymenoptera > Formicidae > Pseudomyrmex > Pseudomyrmex dendroicus. The sequence goes on along the minus strand of QVNZ01025483.1, from coordinate 34,072 downwards.
GGAACCTCGCAGACGGCTATATACACGTAGTATATACGTAATGTATATACATAACGGCCGCATTCGAAGCATTGATTTTACCGCGCGCTTCGTTGAGCACCTACGAAAATTAGGGTCGAACCTATATCCGAACGAAACAGTCCTCTCCGATCTTTAGAAAAAACAAGCGCATCACGTTTGCTGGCTGTTTTATGATACGCGCGTAAATCCGCGATTTTTTTCGGCTCTTCGAGATTATTTTTTTTCTTTCAATTTCTCTATAAAAACAAGATATTTTTCAATCAGAAAGTAAGGAAATAAGTTCGATACGCAAACATGCGGGAACTGTTTCAAACTCCTACTTTTCTTCGAATCAACAACCTCAAGTTTTCACGAAGGGGAAATATCAAACTCCGTCGTCGGTTGTTATTTAAACGGTAAAAAAACTTTCCTATGTGATTTAACGTCTTTCGATCTCTCGGTATGAATCTCCTCTGGAATAGTTTCGCAAATTGACGGTATGGAAATCACCGGTGTTTTTCGAGACCGATATTCTCGCTTCGGCGCGTGTGTTTCATAGCTCAAGTGGGTCGTACACGTGACGAAACACAATCGCGCGATTGCGAGCAGGGGCTCGATAAATCGGCCCACACGTGTCAGAGTCGAGTGTGTGTGTATGTGTGTTACAAACGATGGACAAACTAGACAGGCGGTTTCGAATGTCGTAATAAACAGGGTCGGATTGACTGCATCGTCGTTTACCGAAAAGGGGAAATTTCCTTTTTTCAAAGGGCAATAGTTTTTTTTCCATTAGACTCGAGTTTCTCGATGTTGTTTTAGAAAGATCTAGAACCGCGAATCAAAATAAATACCTGATGCCGTTTGACATCAAATTGTCTCACTTGATACACAAGTGTCAACCCTTCGTCCGCAGACCTAAAGAACAACTTACAAGTACTACAGACTGGATCTGTGAGATCCGCGCGATTCCAAGATCAAATATCTCCGCGAAAAATCAATATTTTTTAAATATTTGTTTCTTCGAATCGAAAATTTGAACGATTCTGCGTCGATAAAAAAACAAATTGAAAAAATCTCTAGTAGTTTCCAAGATATAAGCGTTTAAGAAAAAACTAATTTTTTCTAGAAATGCGTAATTTTTGAGTGAGTCTGGGAGATCCAGTCCGCAGACAATTAAGTATACATAAATATACATACATATACATACATATATATATAATTAAGATACATATATTATCGCATATATTATAATTATATATATAATTAGTATACATATACATATATACATATATATATATATATATATATATATATATATAATTTTATATATATATATATAATAAAAATTTGTGTGAAATTATATATATATACATGTATGTATATATACAATTATATATATATACATGACACACACACACACACACACACACACACACACACACACACACACACACACACACACACACACACATATATATATATATATAATTTCACACAAATTTTTATACTCTTACGTGTAACGCGCTTTGTAATTTTTACAATAACATCTTCATTGTAATTTCTTCGTCGCTTGATTGTTGCAGCCCGAAAAGCAAATTCATATATTTCACACTCGAGCTAACGAATGAGTCGCAATATATTCCCGAGATTCATATATTTTCTCTCTCTCTCTCTCTCTCTCTCTCTTACGACGCGACGCGAGTGCAACGCGCGCGCGATAACTGGGCCGGAAAGAGGATGAACCGTAAACTCGATAAATAAACATTAGACTCGACGGCACAAAACCAGGCCGCGTCGCCCTCGGCAACGGCATTCGCAATAATACAATCGTCGCCTTGGTCTTCCTCGGCGAATAATATAATCGTCGCCTCGATCTCTTCCTCTCGGCGAAGAGAAACGCGCGCGTCGCACGTACGTGCGTGACGTGTCGAAGGCGCGGCGTCGCGTTGCCAAAGTGGGTGACGTCGAGGGAGATTGGGACGCGTGAACGGGATTGTGTTCTGCTGGATGGAATTGTAGGATCTTCACGCTAGACGCTCGCGCGAGAATTGTTATGCGTTAAAAGTAGGCTGCGGTCGGCCGCGCGCCGTTCTTCGCCGGATTCTCTGGCTCCGATATATAAAGAAGTTATACAGAGACTAATCCGTTTAAAAATCTTTTATGTAATTTCAAGGAGAGATGTCACTGAAGCAGAAACATCGAGATGAGCATATTCGTTCATAACAATTTTATTCCGACATGTGTGCGACGACAATCGTATCGACGTGAAAAACCTCGCGCGTCTCTCTCTCTCTCTTTCTCTCTCTCCGGATTGCGCAACGGCTGTTTATATATCGAACGGCGAAACCGCCGGCGAGGTAATTAAAACGCATGTTCCGTGGTCGATTCACACGTTGACCTCTCATTGTCACCTGCCATTCGCACCTGTCGCCCGACGATCACCGGTCTTCTCGCTGACCTCAAATAGGTCATTGTATTGCGTCTCGGAATAATACGTATTCACCGCGTTGTCTCTTTATTTACCGTGCGTTCTGCGATTTGAAAATTCTCAGTGAGAAAATTATTAACTCTCGAATTTGAATTTTCTCTCTCGCGTTATACTGTGCAACAAAATTGACATTTACGACTTACGGCCGGCAATTTTTTATTTCGGTCGCGTCAACAATAAAATGAGCAAAAACCAACATGCACTTTTCACGTCTCAAAAGAAAGATTGATGCCACGCGCAGCGTTGCCGAAGTTTTCGCTGTGTCGTAACGTTTCGAAACTCTGGTAACGCGCCAACCGATGACGCACCCGGTAACAGTCGTCGCTTTCCGCGACGACAAATATCGTGCAATTACGCGGCGATTTGTATGGTGAGAATTAACACGCGCACACAACTTTTGCGGCTTTTAACGTGATATAAAGCAGATGGAAATATACGAAAGGAGAAGCTTTTTAAGCGACGCGTACTGCACGCGGTTCCCTCGGCGTTGTGCAATTCCGCGAGCTTATATTCGACGCACGAGAGAGGCGAGTTGGCGTAGGCGAGGTCACGTGCCGCAATCGCCGCAACTTGTATGTGTGTGTCTCGCGTGCGACGACGACGACGTGAGAGCGTCACAATTCGATTTCCAACCGCTGGGAAAACCGGGGACGGATTTAATTCTGATCGATACGCACGTCGAGTTCCTCTTTCTTTTTCCAAGAGAGAGGGAAACGCGGTTCGATCCACCTCCTTGTGTCAAATAATTATAGACTCTTGTCTCTTGTTTTAATTTAATCCCACGAACATCTGAAATTTATTAGGTTTTAAAAAAAGTGTGTCAAGTATTTGATTTTCCGAAAAAAGACGTACTTGCGTTCAGAAAAAAGGAGTATCTGTAAATAAATGTAAAGAAGTTGTTATTAGTTATTTGCTAATTAAAATATCACTTCGCGCGTACATATATATATATACGTTCACCGAAATAAAAGAAATCGGGTCTTTAGAAATTGCCGAGTGTATCTTATCGGGCTTCCTTGCTCTCATTCGAGTAGTTCGGAATTAACGAAATTAGTTCTCGTCGTTCGACGAGGTTGTTGCGTAAGATCTCTGGCTCGCGTTCCGCGCTTCTCTCTTCCGTACTCTAATTCTCCCTGTAATTCAACGGTCGCGATAAGAGAGCCGAAGCCCGCACGATGTTAACACGTAACGACGCGACGCGAGTTGATTATTCCGTCTCGGTCGCTATCGCGCTCGGGGGGCTCCGAGGGGTCATTGTCTCGTAATCGGGAAGAAGGAGGAGAGAGGAAGAAATTACGCAGGTGCCTGGAAGGAATTCATCGACTGTCGTTCGCAAACCAAGAGTGTGTATGTTTTTTTTTATCGTCTTGCGAGTCTGCACGTACGGCGCGGAACACGCGCGTGCAAGTCGTCGCATCCGTTCCGTACGTTATTTGCGCGCGATTCCTTTCTTCCGTGCGAACGTGATTAATACATTTCGAGGAAAACGCACGTAGGCTCGCGAAGTCATCCCGACGAAGGATTTCCTTGAAAATCTCTTCGATTAAAAACAACGGCGCATCCGCCGTATCTTTTCTTCTTCGCGCACTCGTTGCGAAATTGTTTTAACGAAGATTGTTACTCCGTTTTCTCGGAAAGCGCGATCGTATCTCGCTTCGCGTAGTTTTCTTTCTTTCCGGTACTTTCATTCATTCATTTTGTATGTACGGAAGATTTTGTACGAGGAAAATTTGTATTTTCTCGTAATTTGCTCAATTGCGGAATTGGTTGCAAGGTTACAGTCCCGAAGTTAATGCGAAGTAACTCCGGCATATGAGCCGCATTTGTCGAAAACTTCAATTAATCAAATAATGTTTACAATGTTAAAAACAAATGAACTATATCAATAAAAACTCTATACTGACTTTCACTATTAAAAAAAATTACGAATACGATATCTTTATTTTTTTATAGGAAAGTATGAAATTGACCTCGTGAAAAAGTACAAAGTAGATTTGATGCGAGCCAATACGAGATAAACACAGGTTGTGTAGTAAGTGATCGTTTTATTATTGAATACCAAACGTTTCAATCCAAGATTGGGTTTTCTTCAGTGGTAGAAAAATTTACAGTCATCAGTGTTGTTTTCTATCACAGTTGTTTCTCAGCTCAGTTTACAATCTGTTGACAGTTACGTTTTATTTTATTTGAATAACAGTATTTCTTGTTTGACTTTTTAATTGAAAACTCAAATTGTCATTTGAGATTTTGATCTTTTGTATACGGCTGAGCACCGATTTGATTCTTAATTGTTGTTTACTGTAATTTTTCTATTATTTGGAAGAAAATCCAAGTTTGGATTGAAACGTTTGGTATTCAATAATAAAAAGATTACTACACAACGTCACCTGTGTTTACCCTCGTATCGGCCCACATCAAATCTACTTTGTTTATTTTTTATATCTTAAAAGAAAATCTTGCATTTTTGCCATATATCCCATAGGGGTGGGTTATTTGGCCATGTATGGATGGAAATACGATTCATATCAAAAATCTTAAACTACAATTCTTTCTTCTAATAACGTCTAGTATTTACTTATGTAAACTATATTAATATTATGTATTAACATTATATATTAGTAATAAATAATAGACAAAAGTGACAAAAATGAGGAAATTGCTGAGAGTTAAGTTAGCTGGATAAAAGTTAGACGCAAGCGCTGCAAAACAAAGTGATTATACGCACATTATCGTCGCTTCTTCTATTTTTTTTTTTATCTATGCGGCATAAAATCCGGCACAATTCAAATCCCGGAGTTATCCTAATATACATACGTATCGGCGATGCGCCAAGCTATTGTCAGTACGAAAGAGTTGAACTGCGCATTAGGTTTTCGAGAGAAAAAATACAATTTTATATAAATGTTCCGAGATTTGCACAATGATATGTAATAGAAATCGAGCAATAGCATATCGCACCACGTGTTCGACGGATATGTTCGCACGAAACGTCACCTGCTTTCGTGAGATTTGCACTCACGAAAGCGAAACTGCGATCATTTCCGAAGCACGTGCGCGTAACGATGGTTTCGACATTCGACCGACAGCGTTCGTCGAACGAGAAGCGATTTTCGCGCGAAGATTAACACAACCGAAGTCTTCCCGAAGTCTTACTTTCGCGCGGTTGTGGAAACGCGGACGGATGCGCGATATGCAATTCCTTCGCTTTGCTGAAACGTCGTCTGTGTTTTCCTCTCTCGTGTGTTTCTCTGTGAAATATATTTCGTATAATTTAATTTAATTCTGTAATCCGAATTTTTCCCGTGAGTATAAAAAAATTTATGTAACTTGAAACCAGCAAAAACTATCAACGTCCGGATATAAATTAACAGTGAATTTACAATTTTCAAAGATTTTATTTTTAAAAATTTGTTTTGACAACCGCGATAAGAAAATCTTCGTAGTTCCGAAGAAGAGATGACAGAACAAGATGCGCCATTGTAGCTAAAAATGAAATTAGACTAAAAAAGAAAAAAACAATTGGATACGTTTGTGAGATGATGAAACAAGAGTTTTGGATAGATGCGAGCAAAAACACAAGATGTCCGTGTGTGTGATTTATTGAATATAAAAGAAAACCTACAGATTGTTTGATCTCTTCGTTTGGATCTTGATAAGATAAAATGAAATAAATTATTCTGTATCGTCGGTTGTTTGTTGCTAGCTGTATTTGACGACTCACATTAGCGGTTCTTTGTGATGACTCGTCAGATTTAGGTGTGTACATGTTTAATTTTATTTATATATTTTTGAATAATTTTGAATCTTTTTTCTCAACGGATATTTTCCTATTCTTTTTATTTTCTTTTTGTATTGCTCAGTTACTGAAGATGATCGACAATAAACTGTGATCTCGAAACGTCTAAACTACATTTTGAAGTGTTACTGTTCCATTGCCACCTTGGACCTGTGGGCTCTTCGTTTCTATTTCTAATTGTTTTCACCGAGCCGTTTATTGTAACTATATAAAATAAATTATGTTAAAAATTAGGATGATCACTTACTCATAATGTGAAGTATTACTTCGCCGCTCCCTATAGCAAACACCAAAAAACCAACCACAAGTTTACAAAATGTGACTAAAAAAATCGATATATCAGTATGTAACTTCGAAGGTACACGGCGTTGTAGAGGGTTAAGGACAAAAGGATTGTAACAAAATTCACGAGTTCTAAAGATTGTGGTTTAGAGATTGCAAATGCAGATTTCTACATCGTTTTCTTATACACACACTTCATTAATCGCACGAAATGTATCGGGGGAAAAAACGTTTGCGAGCTAAATTGGATTGAGGAATAAATGGAATTAAGATTAAAGAGATCCGAACTTATTGATTCACTTGCACCGACGATATTACACGCCACTTCGCTAACCGTTCGTCGGAGACCGGTTACTTTTATTACCTATTCTCTTTGAAACAACGCGGGATTTTAAACTTAATGCAATTCACTCTTCGACCTCATTTTCTGACCGTTATTATCACACATATCGTTCCCGAAATACAAAGTTGCCACGCTGCGGCGTTCCGTTTCAGTTTTGTATACAATAAAACTGCTGGGAAAAAAATTGTAATTGAAGTAATGTCGAAAAAATTATACAACAATTAGTTTTACGATAATATTAAAAATAGAATTGTTATATTATTAGCATTAAAAGTAGGATTGTTACATTAATATAATTTATATTTAACTATCTAATTTGTTATATATCTATATATATTATACATATATATATTATATATGTATATAAATATAATATATTGTATATATTATATTTATATTTATATAAATATAATATATTGTATATATTATATTTATATATATCTATTATTTATATATATATATACATTTATATATATATATATATATAAAATATGTCTGTGATACACAGTGATTTTATTCAAGAAACTTATTTGTAATTGCCGTTTTTTAATTAATGAAAGAACAAAGACTCTTAATAAGATTTCCTCAGCGATTTCTTGGTGAAATATATAGTGTAGTGTACTAGATAATATTCAATGCCGCGACACGCATAGACCCGATGCGTGGAAAATATTCGAGTGAGATATTTCCTCCCACGGGAGGTCAAGGATTACACGCTATTATTTATAATCTATAGCGAGACTCGTATATATTCCTCTCTTTCTCTCTCTCTCTCTCTCTCTCTCTCTCTTTCTCTCTTTCTCTCTTTCACGCAAGGTCCACTTTGGCAATCTGTAAACGTCAAGAATGCCGCGAACAAAGGCGTTCATTGTCATTGCGCGTGTGCGACATGTACGCGCGCAAGATTGCGTCTCTCAGTACTCGCGCGGGTCTCTCTTATGGTGCGAACCGACCGTTTGCGAAACCGCCGACTCTCGTTACAGCACACACCGAAGGAAGGATAACGGGTCGACACTGGCCGCCATTATTCGTTCCGCGAGTCCCACAATGTCTCCGCGACAAAACAGAAGTCACGGCGTTTCACGGTGACTCTGTTATCGAATGTGCAAAGTAATAAATATCAAACGACATAATTTTTTCTCATTTATTCCGATTAATTTACTTTGTGCTCGTTTTTTTGTTAGAATTATATTTTATTAAAGAAGTTGTTTGCTTAATCTTCTTATGTCGTGAAAATTGAAATATTCTTCTCTATATAGAAGAGAGAAATAAAATGAATTTTTATGAAAAAAAAACTCTTACGACCGACGCCGCCGCACAAGTGCGATTAAACAATAATTCTTCTGATTTGCCCGTTACGAAACCGATATTCGCGCCAGTTATAGCCAAGCTAGCGAGAGAATCGGAAATCAAGCCGTGTAATATATCACAAGTTTATATCGATTATCGTTAAGGAGCGCAATTCGCTGCTCGGTATCCCATATCGTGTCAGTGGATGTTATTGCAACAGTATATCTTCTGCTGACCGTGCTTCTCTCTCTCTCTCCTCTCTGTAACAACGATAATGGTCGCGCAGTTGAACTTTTTTTTTCTATATCTCTCGCGCCAAATCTTGTCGGGATTAATAGAAGATAAAACCGGAAATAAAAAAAGTATTTAATTTAATGCGATGCTCAAATTGACGCTGTCGATGCAAATTTGCGTTATTGTCTGCTAAATTCTAAATAACACAACGTATTGGAATTTATTAGAATGTCGCTATTTTGTAAGACGTTACTTTCGAGATAGACTCTCGGTATTGCACCCTATCCCCCCTTCGATGAAATCGAGCGAGCGTGTCGATTGCGAGGAGAATAATCGCGTCCGCTTTCAAATCGAGTAGAAATTCGAGAATATAATACGCGAAGTCGTTAACGACTGTGGTGGGTTGTTGCATTTCATAACGGGACGCTAAGCTGCGCGGAACCGAGACACGGAGGAGAAGAAGGAGGAAGGGGAGCGAGCCTTCTCGTGTGGTCGCACGATTATGTCGTAAATCACGCACGCGGAGCGTAACGCGCGCGGAAAATGGCGCGGAAACGGCGAGAGATCTCCCGCGAGGAAACTGTCGCCGGTGTGGCTCGAGTCCCACCGAGCGGGCAGGTGAGCAGCAATCAAGTCGGCGACATTGAAGCTATTCACCGCGATGACTAACAGATTTGCATCTATGGTCGATGTGCAAACAAGCACTGACACACAAACGCGGCGAGTGATTATCTATTACTAATATAAACGCGGACGTGCGTATACACTTCGATATCTTTATTGCTCATGTGTGACGAACGAACACAACAGCAACATCGCGCGATTAATTCCGTTCGATTAATCCGTATATATATTCAGTAATTTTTTGTTGCAATTAATTAATCATCGCGAATATATATATATGTATATTAATTTCTATCGAAATGTGTTCTAAATATTCTGATTTCTGCTGAATTATTTCATTACGTAACACAATTTTCTGATACGTAGATAATTAATGTTTATCTCTCTCACACACACAATATTCGATATATAATCAAAACATTCGATTAAAGCTAATAATTGTCGCGTGTTTGCATCGTTATTCAATTTTCGTTTTACTTTGGAGTTTCCACGTGGAAATTTTGATAAAAATGATACAAAATCAAACAGAGAAAGTTGAATAATTTGATAACGCTCACAAAAATATCGGAAACAAGAGAAAATTCTCGGTAAAAAATTACGTTATTCCCCGAGGACATAAATTTCATATATATATATGTATAATTTGCATTTTGCAATCGACTATCAACCTCTCGGTACTTTGTAGGAATCGCATCCCGATACACGCTACGCTCCAGTATTCTCTCCTCGAGCAAACACGCGTCTTGTTACATAACACTAGGAAGTGAACGTGGCTCGTGCCGCAGTTGCGCAACAAAGCAACAGATATCAGCGTTAGGGGGATCTAATTTTTGCATTATACACGGTTCTAATTTTTTTTTTATCGCGAAACATCGTCGAAAATTTATTTTTCTTTTTTTTATTTTTCACTTTTCTCTCGGGAAAATGCACTTTCGTCGAAAACTCTCACTTGTAAAATTTTCATTGGGCGGAAAAAGTCGACACTTGTATGACAGCGAATTTTATTCGAGTACAGTACTTGAAGCAATCTTTTCTCTCTTTGTTTGTAATATTTTTGTCCGCGTGTACTCGCAAATTTAACAAATTCGCGACGCGGATCACATTTCTGATAATCCTCAATGTCTCTAATTAAATCAATTTTAGTTATTGCAATTTTTTACCGCCATGAAAGCTGTTTTTCGTTACCATAGGCGCACGAAAAGAAGCAGATTTTTCTCGCGTGTTCGGTCGCTTCCATTAACAAAACTCGAACCTTCTCGCGGCCGCCTATTCAACGACAGCGGATGGATTCGCACGCAATTCACGCGCGGGACATATGAAAAATACGCAACGGTTGTTAATTGCACGTGATTCGCGCGCGCGGGAAAACAACGCGCCCGCTCATTGTGTAGTGTGTGATGCGCGCGCGCGACACCGTGTATCTATCTTGCAAGAAAGACAACACACTCGCGACACGCCGTAGTTTCGTAACCGCGCGCGGTTGGTGATGACAAAGGAATGTTTAATTTTTGGTACGAGCGGAAACTGCATTGCGACATATTCGCGCGCGCGGCGTGCTGCTATTCAAAAGAAAATCCGGGAAATCCGTGATATTTCCTCGCCGCGCAGCACTAGGTCATTACTCGCCCTTTAACCTTTCCATTGCCACGTACGGAATAATGAAATTCCACAGCGCGCAGCGAATTAAAATGTTCCATGTGGTGGTTTATTATTCGCTCTCGCGCGACACCAGAACGTATTCTGGTGTCGCGCACGGGCGACGTTTCTCCCCGTGTACGATTTTATCATTTCATTTATTACAGAAGTAACGAACATATTTTTTTCTTTCTCATCGAAAAAAGAAGCACAGATGGAATTGTCGCAGTTATCGGATATTTTTTGTTCGCGATCGTATAATTAAGTATATTCAAAAAGTATTTACAAGTGTACTCGCTCGAGATAAATTTCGATTTCTGTGCAGTTGTCGTATAATCGAAAACTGAACGTTGATTTCTCCGATTTGCTATCGTTGCACAAACAATCCGGCGTTACAGTGGGGGCGATTATCGGCGGCAAAGCAAGCAAACGATTATTGAGAGCCGGGGCTCTCGGTTCCGCTCGAGCGAGCGCAACTGTGGACACGAACATGGGCGTGTATCGGCCGTACTCCTCTCGTAATTTTCGCGAGATATAGCGTTCGTAACAATGAGCGTTCGCTCGCGTTTGCGCGCCTGTCCACCCACTCGATATTTAACCCCGGCCTTCGTCTCATTCGTTTCTCGGTTCTAATGCAGTAATATGCTAATAACGTGTCTCTCTCGCGCCGTCAAATGAAATAGTGTGAGAAAATACGTAATACGCTCCGCCGCGACTCGGGAGATTTCCGAGCGACTAAATAATAACAAACTGCTCATTAACCGGAGTTGCATCGTGCAATTACAGCGCGAATGGGTTTGCGCAAGACGAAGATATAATGTAAACGTCGTCGCTGCCGCCGCGCCGATTTCTGTTATTCAACGCAACGCGCGCGATAAATCCCGGCAATTTCGGAAGGAATCTCATCGTGCGCGAGACAAACTCACGCACCTTTTACCAAGTTCCTTCGTTCGATTTTGTTGAAAATACAATATTTGTATTTTACAAATCCGTAGTGAAAACTTAAATAAATTCCTAAACTACATATCAACGTCGATGTAATTATTTGGAAGGAAATCGATGAATTTGCACACGGTCAGGATAAGGAGAGAGCAAAGTTTCGGTTATCGGTATCAATAAAAATCTTATCTTCCCCTCGTATCTTTCTAACAATCTAAAAAGCGAGACTTTAATTGAATTTCGACTCGTTCCGGCCTTCGTCATACTTAAATTAGCGGCTTATTTTTCTTCTCAAATGAAGTTTGTGTCTCGCAAAATAAAATACTCGATGTAGATTTCGCGGATCTCCATCGTGATAGCGAGAGATCAACGATAAAATAACGTTTTTCAATTTCTCTCCTCTCTGTGTGTATGTGTGTGTGTGTTTTTGGTACGCCTTGTATGTGAGCTCTGCTCTTTGATCGATCTACCGCCGGTAGTCCGGCCGAGCCTTATTAATGTTTCATGGAGGTCAGGACTTTATTAACTCGACTTTTGCATATTTGGTTTCAGGTGAGTGCAATGACCAACTACAATCGAGATGCCGCGTCCACTTCCGCCTGTGTAAGTCGAATCGCAAATAAGCTCGTCCAAAATAGAGAGCGTATGAAAAACGTACGGGAATAACAAAAATACTTGCTTCAGTTCGGTGTTTTGACATTTTTCGAGAAATCTTTTCACTCTACGTGTCAGAAGTCGAGTGTCAAAACGTATAATCTTTAAATTGATTCGCTTGTCAATTTTTTTCACGTTGCTTTTCGGATTTAACGCTTAAGAACGTTTTTTGTTTTCAATCGCGCGTTATTATCGATGAATGACCACATCTCGCTTCTATACATGTTGGGATATTTGGTAATGGTACGGGTATTTAATTCATACATAATTGTCCGTTTTATTCTGTAAAATACGCATTCTTCATCGCGCACACAGTGTAGCCAACAATTCACAATGGCGTATTGACGAGGAGAGACTCGTTTATATCGCGAATTCGTTGGCAGTCAAAATAAAGGCCGCCATCGGTCCTTTATATGCTAATTGATTCTGTGTAGAAGGCGGTACGGTACAACAATGTGTTATTACCTGCTGTCATAACATTGCGAAAAGAAAATTAACAGCTGTGTGTGCCGCCTATTTTCTATATACCTGCTGCCTCTTATACGTGTAGTATCTCTCTCTCTCTCTCTCTCTCTCTCTCTCTTTCTCTCTCTCTCTTTCTCTCTCTCTTTCTCTCTCTCTCTCTCTCTCTTTCTCTTTCTCTCTCTTTCTCTCTCTCCGGTTGTCGACTTCGAAAACTTGCGGAAATTCGTCACGTACGCCATTACCATTCAGCGTTCGTTATACAGTATGAATTGCAATTCTATATTCTAAGTTGCACAGTTGCGCGTTAAACGTCGTGATAAACGACATGTCGTGCATCGCTTGAAAACAAGAGTGCGTCAATTTAAATCGCGTCCCGCGATTACCGTTATCTCGTTTTGCTGCTTTTAACTAAAGAGTGCAAGTTATCTTACTTGTGCATGTGAACGCGGAGGAAGTCGAGCGTTTCAAACCGAGATCAAGTTTATATCTTGGAAATAGTTTTTGCTAGTTTTCTAAATTTTTTGAAATATTTTTAGCGACTTATTTGTAGGTTTCTTCGTGAATTTTCGTGTCTTTGTGACAAAAAGTCACATTTATATTCGAATATTATATTCAATCATTTTTTATACACGTTTATTTAATTCTTATATCTAATTGCATTTGTATATTGGAAAAACGCGGAAAGCGTTTTTTTGTTTTGTTTGACTTTTAGGATCACGTCTATTTCGAGATTATTTCGAGACTACATAAAAGCGTAACGGCTATCGCGTTCCCGTCTCTTCTCTTCTGTCCGTCCTAATGTTTTAGTGGAAACTTAGAGAGAGAGAGAGAGCCGACAACGCCGGACGACGTATCGTTGAGACGAGTCACGCGAGAGCGTGCGGATAGAGGAAGAAAGAGAGAAGCGTGGAACTGGTCCATTAATATTATAGACAAGCTGCCGAGAAAGGATCAGTGCACGCGGCTGAGAAAGAATCCTTTTAATTATTTGCCTCTCACAAAAGAGAAGCGAGACAGAGACAGAGAGAAAGAGAAAGACGATCGATGTCGATTAAAATTATAGATTTATCCAACGAAATTCTGAACGTTCAGTATCCAATTTTTTACTTGAGTCTCATTGTAATAAGAATCGTATTGTTGATACAGAGATATTCCTAAGTAATGTGATTATTTGTGATTCTAAGTACGGTCCTTGAACGTGCTTTTGATAATTTCGTATGTACAAACGGACCGTGACATGTTACGAAAGCCTGCCACTTTGTAAGAGAGTGTTTTGTGAGCTCTAAATAATTCGCTCGAGGTCGAGACGGCGACGGAAAGAATGCTGCCACGCGGAAATCGAGCTCTCTGACGGTGACCGGGTTTGTTAACGAGCTGATTCGGTAACAAGCTTAAAAATCATTTACTCGAAATTGCTCTCGACACGATAGCTCCGAGACCTATGCAAATTATTTCTCGCGCGTTGACAAGACACGGCGTTCGTGTAAATGTATACTTTTTTTTCAGAGTATTTTGTTTAGTTTTTTTTATCAAATGTTTGATTTGAATTTAATTTAATCAAATATTTGACATTTTTTTAAATTTTTTTTTTTATTTTTCTCGGTTTATAATCTTTGGAATATAATCGCGTTCACGAAGTTCGGCACTTTAATACAATTTTAGAAGTGTGGTCATTTTTTTTTTTTAACTATATCGTTGTCTCGCCTCTCTCTCGCGCGATAAAAGTTCCAACGCGAAAAAAAAAAAAAAACATGCGTAGCAAATTATTCCCAAGGCTATTACGCGTCGTATTTCGCAAGCTGCGTTAAATTTGCGTGCATTTTTAAAGCGATCGACCTTAACGCCCGTGTCGTGGTTGTATGTACGTCTCTCCTTTCGCCTTCCGCCATTCGAATATATTTTCTCGCCGCAAGCCATTCGTTCCGGAATCGGACAAGCGACGGTGAATTTATGAAGGAGTTCGCCTCCTCCTCGTTGCTGGCGAACCGCGAGCGCGCAATTTATACCACCCGGACGTGGCACGTTCGCAAACTCGTACATAGAGCAATCAGTTTCATCGGAATATGGAGCGCGTAATGATACGTGGCACATGTCATAGTTTAAAACGCCGTCGAGTGAAAAAAAAAAATTATTATCTCGACTATGATAAAACGCGAAAACCAGAGAGCCTAAAGTCCTGGGTGAAGGTGGACGTCAAATCGCGTTTTATCATAGTTTATTTCCTTCGAGCCGTAATCATTATTATTAATTATTATCTCGACTTTCCTTCTTCTTTTATGACAAATCGAAATGTTTTCATTTCGTATAATGTCTATTATAGAAAACGTTTTGTCGATCGTCACATAAATATTGTTCGCGATTTGGCAGCAATAATCGTATATCTTGTTTTTTTAAGGGAAAAAGTGTTTTTTGGGTGGCGAGGAAAGAACTTGGGCCAACTGTTAGATTTTTGTTACACCGACAAAAAACGTTGGTGAAACAAAACAAATCAGTATAGGCTCAGCGAGTTCTTTCTCTGTTGCTCATATATTAATAATTAATCTTGCTATTCTAGCAGACCTTTTTTCTCCGTGTATGCATTAATAATGTCGTTATAACGTCACATATTTTTGGAGAGATATTTTAATCTCGCCAAGTCAGAAGGTAAATGAGATCTGCGGTTCAAGAACCTACTTTGCGGCTCGATTCGTAGTTTTTCCACTTTTTCTGTAGCATCCGACGCTGGAGAGAGATTTCTCGCGAGGGAAGCGGAGGAGTTGTATGTATTTCTCGTCTATTGAATGAATAAAAGTATCAATATCTTCCGAGAGAGACGCTATTTTCACGCGATGTTAAGAAATTTCCGAGAAACGGCGTCGTAACGTACGAACTCGCAGTTCCTAGTCACGCGATTTTGCATTTGCCTTGAAGATAGAAGAACTGAGTGTGATGCTTCTCTTTAAAATGCTCACTTTGACAAATGTATAGCTGGTGGAAAAAAATAATAATTGCTGACCACAAGCACTTACGACTAATGAAATAATTATCGAGCGAAAAAATAAGAGTGTAATTTCTTAATTAATTTTTATATGTATATCGGTTTTTTGTCGATTTACACAAGAAGTTTTTTACGGTCTTAAAGTGTGTCGGCGTGATTGCACATTCTATATCTTATCTTGTTTATCGAAAATTTCAGAAAAGCAATTTAGCATCGACCGACGCGGAGACGTGCGATAAAACGTAACTCTTAAAAGTAATTTTAATTATTATTCTTATACATTTTTTTGTTCGGAATTATTCAGAAATACAACCGAGCACAATATTTCGATTTTATTGCGATCGCGAATCGTCTTTTTGGCTTTATATTTACGCGCTAGCTGTTCATTCTTATCTTAATCCGAATGACTCAACGAAAGTTTTTCTCTGAGAATGATATATTAAACCCTTATATTAACCCTTCAAATCAAGACGTGGGTTTCCCAGAGCCACTCAAAAATTGCGCATCGGCGTTTCTAGAAAAAAGTAGATTTTTTGAAACGCTTATATCTTGGAAACTACTAGAGATTTTTTAAATTTTGTTTTTTTATCGATGCAGAATCTTTCAAACTTTCGATTCGAAAAAACAAAATTGAAAAAAATATTTTTCGCGGAGATATTTGATCTTAAACTCGCGTGGGTCTCACAGACCCGGTTCGGTCACGAAGGGTTAATCTAATGTGACTCTCTAATGTGCTGTTACAATGGATCAATCTCGATGCGGAAGAAATACTGACACGTATTACGCGCGCACGAGAGACGATTGTTATTCCGACTCGCGCGACACCGCGTGTCGCGATTTCGGCGTCTCTGTGGCGACATTCGAGAAAGTAACAACAAGAACCGGTATCCGAAGCGCGCTATGCGTGACGAAATTACGGATTAGGTGAACGGCGCGTATATACGCAACAACGCGCGCGCGCGCACGCGTTAAAACGCGGACGTCTAACACGCGTTGCGACGGAGTTTTGGGTCAAGGCGACTCAACGCGAACGGTCCCATATACTCGAGAATATAACGAGTTCTTTTCGGGAACGAGTTCTCTATCTATATCGTTTCTATATCGATTTTGCGATATATAGGAACAACGCGATTGTTCGAGTCGTAGCGCCGACGATCCTAATGACGACACTTTTGAAATTCTAGAACGATCTCGATTGCGCGAATGTGTGTAATTGATCATACTCTCGCATAATCTCCATTTTATTATTAAAAAAATCATCAAAGTTCAAACACACGCTCGCATGTGCAATGATATTGCGCTGTGTAGTTGTGTGTAACAGTACGCCGTTTCGAATTGAATGCGATATTGTACACTTTGTGAAAGAGCAAAGTATATCATTTTTAACGAGCTTTATTATTTGAAATGAAATATAGTAAATATATATGAGGTGCAATTTTTTCGACAATCGCTAACATAACACGAAACCGCTTGTATCCATTTTCATTGTCGGAGGCGGTTGTGTCCATTACTTGGTTTTTGCGTAAAGAAACGATATATATTTTCCGACTTTATTAGCCTCCCGGCGAGATTAACGATACGGTTATGGGTTAACGGGGCTGTCCCGTCCTACTTTGTTCGCTCGCGCAAAAGCGCGCTCTCCACGGTTGCGCAACGCGCGCGCTTGCGCAATGGCGGCAACACGACGACGCGCGTGACACGTAGGACGACGTGTGCGCTTTCGTGTGAAATGCGCGATCATGCAGGACATTGTGACAACGATCCTTGACAGATTCTTGACAGTTTTGTTTTTTTCTTTTTTTAATCGTTCCGTTAAAAATAGTTTTGCACAAATTATCTAGCGTTTACGTCTGTCGGCAATTGTTATTTACAAGACTTGGGAATGTCTTGTGAATTTTAATAAAATGTATATTTATATATTTGGACGATTTCATAAATGTATATGTATATGTATATGTATATATATATACATATATATACATATACATACATACATATATATATATATATATACACACACACACATATATATATATATATATATCGAAGTCGAACGTTTGCTCTCCTCTCAAAAATCTCGAAGGATTTGAGTTGGCGTCAAGTGTCATCGGTTCTTGAACGTGCGGTTTTTAACGAGGGTCAGGGATATAATGAAGACGAGAACGGTGCGCGCGCGCCCGGTAAGACCAGGAACGTTATTAACGGAAACCACGATAATAACATAAGACGCGAACACACACATTTCTTTTTCCCAGCTTCTCGGTCTTCCTTTCTCTCATTTTCTCTCGCTTAGGTACGTTTAAAGCAGACGTTCGCGATTACACTTGCGAATTGGTTGGTAAATGACCAAATGATTTCACAGCGCGCGCGCGCGCGCGTAATTTTATTTGACGCTCGAATAATCGCGTGTCGAAATTTGTGACTTATAAATAAAACGCTGAAAACTACATAGACGCACTTACGCAAGATCAAAGTGGCTCATTACGTCGGCGCGCAACATTGACACACATTGATCTTTACATTGTTCTTTTTTCCGATGCATTTTTTTAGTTACTTATTTAAATCGAAAAGAAATTAATTCTAGTCTTGAACGTTTTTTTTTTTTATATATGTATCCAGGACATATTTATATCTAATGCGAGTTTTTTATCGGTTAAAACGTTGCAAAAACTCTGTAAAAATTCACGAGGTGCTTTATTCAACATTCTTTGTTAAGGAAATAACATTAGTTTTGATATATTTTTTTATTTTCTAGAAATTCCTCCACTAAATAGTTAATAAAATTGATATTTGATGCTTTCGCGGTGTGTTGTATTAACATTCGAACATGGTTTTCGAGTTTGAATCGCATTATTGTCATTTTTATATTGGTAGAAAAATGACAATAACGCGATTCAAATCCAAAAAACATCTTCGAAAGTTAATAAAATTATCTCATTTTCAAAAATTGCTTCTCGGACATTAATGTTTACAAGATTAGAGAGTTAAATTTTTTATAATATTTAGACAAAAATCCGAAGAGATAAAAAAATTTTATGTCCATGAAATCGAGTGATGTTACCGGCTTATGCAACTGGTTCGATTTCTCTTTGATTTTTATCAAGTTTTGTTTTTTTGTTTCTTTTTTTTTTTAATAAAATCGTACTATTTATCCCATCGCTCGAGCGATGAAAATGACGCGAACGTGAAATCGGATTCTACTAGAAATTCCGCATATTCTCTTTTTTTTCTCCTGTCAGTATTTCGCGCGCGATGGGTATATTATTGGCCCGGTATTCGACCTATCTTTCCGCGATGTGTTCGGTGAAAGATTACAGGAGAGAGACCCCGGTGAAGTTGTACACGTGTGTATTTGATTTCGATATCACGATGACGTTACTAACCGGCATATCGAATTCACTCCGGACGGATACGTCGACGTTGATAATGAAAACTACGTTTCAATTCGCTTTTCCATTACGGTGCCAAACATGAATGGCGATCGATACCTATCCTCTGTATCTATGTGCTCGCAATCAATCGCGCCGCGAGATTATTCTCCGTGTTTGCCTCACGTCCGTCCGTCCGTCCGTTTGTCCGGTCAAAGCGGCCTTTTCGATATATATTTTCGAGAATCATACACGTACGTGTAACGATTATTCGCAATCGAGTTGAGGAAAATATTGTATACAATATTTCGATCAGTCAGCGGCGGTAACATATCGTCGTGTTACATCTGCGCAAAAATGTGTTTTATTAGTCGATAAATGTTTTCAGTAATGCTGAAACTTCACTCGATGTGATATCTTTTTTTTCGATAAGAGGAATAGTCCCATTGTTTTGCGTAAATAGCACCGTTGAACAGGCCGTTGGAATCCAAATTTAATCAAACATTGATAATAACATTGAAATTTAATAACAAAGCTCGAAATATTTGATAGGATCGCGGACTGTTTCGCAAAATCGGGTTTTTAAAAATAGCGCGCGTGTGGGTTGACAAATGCGAATACGAGTGAAATGTGACACGTAACGTTATTTCAACTTTATTTGATTCTTAAGTTTTTTTTCCCTACCCAAATCACTCGATTGAGACCAAAGACACGTTAAAAATTCAGTAAAACCTATCTGGATTATTTTTTCACGTCTTCAACATAATTTACGTGGGTGATACCAGTTTTTTTTTTCTGCTGACCTTAGAAATATATATCAGCGGAAACTCGCCTTACAAATTCTAGTTCAAGCTGAATCTTAATTTCTTTTGATGTCGAACTTTATCGGAACATATTTTATTCATGCCGCACATATCAGCGTGCATTTTTATAGAATATTATCGGTTCGCGCGCGCGCTCGCACTGCTCCGATTTTTCGCGCGCTCGAGCGAGGTCGGAGCCACATTATCGAGATTTTCGAGAAAGCGTAATATCGAATTTATACAATATGTAATGTTTGAACGCAAGGTCCACGTTCGGCTTTCGTGCGATAATAAAATCGGGATTTGAGTTGAAAAAATCCGGGCGCGAAGTCTGTTCTCACGACTATCTCGTGGAAAACGACACGCGAAACCAGACATCCCATTGTCTGGTTTCATCTTATATTTATATACTTGCTTTAATTCCACTATAGCAAGACAGTTATAATTGCGCGTTGACCTACCACGTTGAACTACTTCTGCGACTCCGTTCAACGAGGTTAACGCTGCATTATTTCCCGTTGTAACTATATTCGATTCTATATCAAAAAAATCATCGCAAATCGTATTTTCGTCTCCGCCTCGAGAGATGTGTGTGTTTTGCATTTCATCTGGAAAGAACTGGGTTACGTCGCTTTTCTTCGTCTCGTTATCACTCCAATTTCGCGCTGTTATATACGGGTCTCTTTTTCGATCGCGAACTATCTCGTCGATTTTTTTTTTTCGCATCATCATCTCTCGGCGCGGATTTTACAAGAAATTCCGGTTTTAGTATAAGTTTGCGCGCGTTTTACGAGAATCCGAAATTACACTCGAAATTGCCCGAAGAGAAGATTCTTTCGCGCTCTTATTTGTTGCGCCAAAAAAAGTTTGTTGCAAAACGCATTTTCTTCACTTGTGTTTAACAAGATTGAAAAATGTAAACAAAGATTTCTGCGACGAGATTAATCGTTTAATTTTCACACGTCGCGAGATAAGATAATCAAAGAAACTATTAATCATTGGATACTTTAGAAAGTGTCTCTGTTCTTCTTCTTCTTCTTCTCTTCTAATAAACTGCAACTTTAAAATATCTTTCCGAAATATTTCCGCGATGAAATATTAAACTCGATCTTTCGCCGGGAGATATGCGCGGCATACGAAGGTAAATAGCACGTTATATGAGAGACGCTTATATGTCGACGCGGTGTAACTTTTCGCGTCATAGTATATCATTATCTCGGTCAAGGAGACGGTGACTTAGGGCGAGTTTATTAGAGCGATAAAAAAACAGATCAAATTTTCCCGTCTCGTTTGGAACGACTTCGTCATTCGGCATAACGCCAACCTTGACTCGTCCGCAGGACCAGCACAGCGCGCGCGCTAACCGGGATGCGTGTCCTGGCTTCGCCAAAAGTGGGTCATCGGGTCGACAATCTCGACCCGCTATCATACTTACTTCTCACAAACGTGTTCTCCGCGCACATGTGTACGGGATTATTGTTATTACACTCGCGAGTTGCGCGGTGCAGCTTCGCGCGCAGTAAAAGTGTTCGCGGCGCATCTCGCGAGATCGGCCAGTTTCCAATATTCGCGAGAGATAAGTGCTCGCGGCGCATCTCGCACTTATCTCTCAAGAATATTACAAAAAATAAGATCATGTGCGAATAAAAATTGACGAATAAAATTTTGTTGCCATCTCAGATTCTAATTTTGGGATATTTTTTTTTTTTTTTATTTTCTTGACAACCAATTTAGACAACGGTGATTAACGCGTCAATGATTCAACTGCTGTTTACTTTCGGCACTGCGCGGCGTACACCGCAGAAACCGCATGACATCCTCCTTTTCGCTACAATTTACATGGATGCAGCTATCGACATCAATTTATTGCGGCCTCATTCGCGACCATTAATCATCTCATTTTACGGCGTCATTAGGCTTTTGAGAGATAGATGTATCTATTTCACAAACGTCAATCTGGAAATTATTTTCCAATTTAATCTGACAATAAATAACTTCTTTTGATACGTTTTGTGTTTTTCACGAATGATGTTTTTTGTGATTTTTTTTTCGTGTGATCGCGCAAAACAAATTCCCATCGCGGTCTCAATTTCGGCGAATTAATATTAAGCCGCAGCCGTACAGTTCGTGCGGTTATAACGATCGCACTTAGCGTAATTACATCGCTGTGTACCGTATCATTACTTTGGTTTTCGTCAGTTTCATAGTTCGAGAGGCTGACCTCTCCCGAGACCTCTCTCGAGAGAGTTCGTCGACTTTTGAGAGAGAAGAGGATAAATGCGCCATAGCTGTACACATTCGTCATTGTGGGCGGCAATAACCCGCCCGCGTCATAAACTTTGTACGAGTGTTGCACTGGGAAAGAGCGAAAGAGAGAGAGAGAGAACGAGTGGTGTGCGCGCAGGCCAGAACCACTTCGGCGGAACCACATTTAGCACCTTCCTATGTAATGGGTCCGTTCTTAGCGGTTCTTAAGTACGGCGCTTAATCTTGAGGCGCCTCTCTTGCTCTTTAGCCGCGGTACATCGACGAGCCGCGGCTTCTAATCCGTCCTTGTAATCGCGTTGCAATTTACAAAAATAAAACTAAAAAAAAATAAAAAAAAAACGACGTGTAACTACGCGTCTGTGAATTTACGACCGCGGATAGCAGAAGAAACGCACGAGAGACTTTTTCTCTCGCAAGCAACACATCGGAAGTGATAAAAACGTTATTTATAAAGTGCGGCATTCCTGAGAAATGCTGCGAGGAGAGAGCAAAATAATGTTATTAAGGCAGGAAGCGAAAGAAAAATGCGCGTTGAGAATATTTGTATCTTTTAATTACGATTTGCCGAAATATGCGAGGATAATCGAATCGGGATAGAGGAATTATAGCTAAATTGCTCTAAATTGTTTAAAAAATGGAATCGCGAAAAATGGACATCTTTCACATGAAGGTATTGTATGTGCACACATCCAATATGTGTGTGTGTGCATATGATAATATTTTTGTGTTTTTATAACGATGAAAAACATAGGAAAAGCTCGCGTAGAAATCTTTTTTTTTTTGCGAAACTTGATGGGTATTTTTATGCTCTTTCCTTGAATGAATATTAAGTTACAGTGTTTTAGATGATGTATATTTTTGTATGAAAAGCACAGAAATATAATTCAACGAAAAACACGTCATAAGCGTCATAAAACTCTTTTACGATATATAATAAATATAATAGATATCTATATATCAAAATTCTTTTACGAGAGTTTTCTTCATAATTTAATTAATATTTCAGCTAAGTCTTAGAGTACGAGTCACAATATGTCGGATGTACACGCGCAAATATACGGTGTCTGAAAAAGTTTGACACAGCCGAAATGCGAAGATAGATTGGATCAATCTGAAGAGAAAAGTTTATTATTTTATCAAATTCGTGTTATTAATGGAATTATTAATTAATTAATGTGAGCCAATGAGCGCGCGCGAATGGGAAGTGCTCTGCTCTACTGCCAATAGGACAAATGTCTGAAGATGCCCAAGAGGCAATGAATAAATATATCAAAAGATTTCGAGAGGACTTTTCGAGAAAATGCTCTCGAGAAAAAATCATGGAGAATGTTTTTTTGCGACTTATGATCACGTCAGATCAATATATATCTAATTTACGAAAATTGTCACAAAAAAAATTGAAAACTTTATCACCGGATGTGTTAAAGTTATTGATTCCACCTAAAACTCAAGTTGCAGAACAAACAGAAATGCAACTTCGAGCTGAAGACAGCTCATTTTATGAAACTTGAGAGGATGATGACGAAGAATCGGATGACGAAAATTTATTTGAATAATTAATTTGTTTTATACCTCTTTTTTAATCACTTTTTAATGTAATAAATACAATTTTAGCTTTATCTTATTACTTTTATTTATAAGCTTTATAAAACTGTTTGTAACACAAATTATTCTTTAAATTTTTATCCGCCATTTTGTTGTTTAAATTTTCGACTTCAGATTCATAATCAGCGACCTCAAAATATCTTGACAAAGTATCCCTTTGGGATATCAACTTTTGTCTAAATTGAAGTACGGTTTCATATTTTGACTGTTTTTCGAATCTATCATTTTGTTTTTTAAACTTTTAACTTCAGATTCATAATCAGCGACCTCAAAAACTTCGGAATACCAACTTTTGTGCAAATTGAAGTACGATTTCATATTTTGACCACGTTTTTGAGACTTTGGACCACCTGTGTGACGGTACAACTGAAAAGATACAGAATAGAACCATCGCTTTCCACGCGCTCATTGGCTTACATTCGTTAATTAAATAACTCAATAAATAGTGCAAAGTTTGCAAAATAGTACATTTGTCTCTTTAAATTGACTGACATTTATTTTAACACTAGCTGTGTCAAAATTTTTCGGACACTTTATATATTGTTTTAAACAATATAAATTAATACACATGGACATTCGAATTAATTAATACTTTTTTTGAAAAATTGCACATTTTCTTTGTTTTATTGTTTTCTTTATTAACTTTGCGTCAATCCATTTCCTTTCGGGAGAGAAATTTTTTCTAAAACGTTAGAAAATGTTTGCTCTACCTGGAGCAACTATTGTATTATCTCGCAAAGAGAATCTTTCCAGATAGGTACGATCGATAGATTATAGCTAAGTCTGAGAATCTAGAATAAGGGGAAATGAAGGAGTGAGAAATAGAGAGAAATCTCGCGCGCTAGTTGCATCTATTGATCATTTCTAATTCTCGACAGTTAGGCTAGTCCTGATGCACTGAGTGACTTGATCGGTACCGCACATGGGAATACACGAGTACGCATTTAGTCGGATTGCAGCTAAGTGCCACGAGATGAAAATATCATTCAGTGTTCTTATGTATCTTCAACGTACCGAGAATCATACTCGAGAAATACGAGATTTGGACAAATAATCGTGCGAATATAAAAGATATTACACGCGCGTATTTTTCGCCACATGCGTGCAAAACATTATCTATTAAATTTGTACCGATGGAATTTCCAGAATTTATTTTATTAATTTTTCGATATTGTGCACGTCATCAACGCGTTGCGTTCCGGATTTCCAGTGACTTTTTGTTCAAGCCGCGCAGATCGTATACGCCCTATATTATCATTAATAGTTTTGCTTATGACATACGTCTTACAATACTGTAAAAATCATACAAGAATTTTTTCAAAAATTCCCGTTTAATAGGGAAAGTTTCGAATGGTTTGAACAGAAAATTCAGAGTGGGACGTATACGACGCACACGGCGTCGAGTGTGTTAACCAAATTTTACAAAAACTAAGTAATATATATTTTTTAAATAGTTTTGCTAATTAAAATTCGTTTCGTTGTTCAAAATATTTCAGAAACATCGACTTCAAACAAAAAGTAATACAACTCTTTTCTGACAAAGATCGTCAACACTTTAAAAATTCGCGAGATAGAGTTTTTTCGTAACGAAAACATTGATGCGCATTTACATGACAATCGACCGCAAAAAGAAAAACGTATGTACTTCTTTATTTGCTTTCACGTAGCATCTTGTGTATCTCGCCAAGCGCGTCTACGTAAGCCGGTTGTTTCTTCTACGTGTTTTTTGATGCACATTCGATGCGGCGGATAACGCAAACGGGAGCGGCGCGCGATTTCATCTTATCTTGTTGTAAAATAGAGCGGCGGTTTATTTTTCCGCAGATTCGATCGGAGCACGTTTTTCCGCAAATGCGCGATGTAAGTTTCGCAACGGCGGTTTATTTCATCGATCACGTTCTTCATCGACGGTAGACTTTTATTATTTCATGCATCGGCTCGAATAGATACAAAAACAACACAAGTTCGATGTGTATGTCACTCTCCCACTCTCTCTTTCTGTCTCGCTTAAATATCCGCGAGCTTACACCGTGTTTTTTCAAAACCGCAGAATATTTTTATTCCGCAAGTATTTCTTTTCCGCGAGATTTTCTTCTGATCGGTTGTTTTACCAGCTTTGTTGTTGCACGCGCTCAAATTTTTTCCAATCAAAGCGCCGAGAATTGTTTTAATTTTTCGGTTTGAAGAAAAAAACACTTTTTTAGAAATATGAAAAATTTAAGATCTCAAACATTCGAAGAAATAAATCGACCGTTGTTCCGGGAAATACAAGATCTTTCAGATCTTGTATTGCTTTTTATTTCTGTCGCGATAAAAATTCAAAGTAAAAACCAGTAATTCATTATCGGCGTTTTCACGTCGACTCACATCTTAGTTCTTCGTGAAAAAATGGCGCGAGTCCTTAGTTGTCCGGATCTGGTTCGACTATATAGGCGTGAGAGACAGACCCTGACAACAACGTGTATACGCGCGCGGCCGTGGCGTACATGATCGGACAAGCGTGGCTTGCCATTGAGAGCGCGGATATTGTTTCGTTGCACGCCCGCCGTCGTGACGCCCGTGTATGTGGAGACGACGCCTCGTTTTCACGTCGTGCAAGGATATCACGTGGGTGTCGAAGAGGAGTTGAGTTACCGATTAGCCGCTCCAATTTTACCGGCGCAGTTAACGACGATTAAACACGACACTGATGACGTGATCATCTAATTATCGTCCGCTAGTGACGCCGGCCGCCGCGTGTTATTGTTGCAACTCGAGAGCAATAAACAAGTGCTCTTCTCCCGAATCGTCTCTTCTCTTTTCAATCCCGGATGAAAATTTTATTGCCACATTATACACATCGATAATTACACGCGCGCGTGTAATTTAATTGCGATATACAATTCGACGAAAGTTACTTTGTGTATCGATGACGGAGGATTAATAAAGGAGAAATTAATGAGTTCCAGTTTCAGACACTTCCGTTTCGCGAAATCACGAGAAGATCGGTTCGCAATACATTAGACTGGAGAAGTATGTTAACGGCGCTACTACTTTCCATTTCACGCGGCGGCTATTTATAAGTTTATTAGTCACAAAGTTGCAAGTGTAACGAGTCACTTAGCGCGCAGCTAACTTCTCTCTCTCTTTCTCTCTCTGTCGATCTACATTACAGCTGACTCGTGACAGGTCTCGCTAAAGAAAGGCAGAAGAAGTTGAAAGTGGTAGTAGTTAGTTCTCGTTTATTTTTTCTAAATTTTATACACACGTAAATTCAAATCTTTAGTCTAAAGTGTAAAATTCAAATTTTACATATTTGTGACAAAACAATGCGTCGAGATATTTTGGACTCGAGGTTTTCAATTATCTCGAAGAGAAGAATTTTCGCTCGATGCGTCGCGGGAAGAATAAGTCACGCGTCTCGTCTCGTCGCGTTGTGTCTTGGCTCGGTCGGAAGATAACGAGAATAATCGACATTTATTTGTGTCATTGGTCGTAGTCCTTCTTCGTATTGCGTATATGTGTGCTAAAGCACGCACGAAAGCCGACTATCTCTCTTGTTGTTTATAACGTGCGCACACATACACCCACGAATTCTTATTCCACACGCGTGTTCTGCAATACGTCTGATCTGTACGTAGATATCGTTCGCATATACGTGTGTATATACTGATAGAACGTTCCGGAATTGTGGCTTTCTCTCTCTCTCTCTTCTCGTGAGTTCATTAGTTTTACGTTGCACTTTAAGGTCTTTCGAAAGAATTGTTATTACAATTATTGTTATCTCTTAGACTTTGCTCACAATAACCAAAATGTTGGGAATAGGAATAAATATTAAATATTAGAAATAAGAAATTGGAATTATTTCTTTAAAAAACAAGAAAGTAGAATAAATTAATGCGTCATAAATTAAAAAATAAGAATTTGGAATAATCAATCTATTCTGTTCTCTTGTTTGATGTAACATTAGGCCCTGAGCACAATAGAGAAAATATTAGGAATAGGAATAAATATGAAATATTTGGAAAAGGAATTTGAAATAATGTTACATTAAATAAGAGAACGGAATAGATTAATTATTCTAAATTCTTATTTCTTAATTTATGATGCAGTAATTTAGTCTATTTTCTTTGTATTGTATTTGATTTGTAAAAAAATAATTCAAATTTCTTATTTAATATTTATTTCTATTCTTAATATTTTGTCTATTGTGCTCAGGGCCTTATTTTCTTTTCCTAATATTTAATATTTATTCTTATTCCTAATATTTTCTATATTGTGCGCAGTGATATGAGTTTCCCAAATCCATCCAAAAATTTCAAGCCGGTGTCTCTAATTAGTTTTTTTTAAACGCTTGTATCTTCGAAACTACTAGAGATTTTTTTTCAATTTATCTTTTCTTATCGACACGCAGAATCGTTCAAACTTACGATTAAAAACAAAAAAACTTGAAAAAATATTGATTTTTGCGGAGATGTTTGATTTCAAAGTCGCGTAGATCTCACCCAGTCAATTAGTAGACTGTTTTGGAAGTCAGCCCGCAAAGGGTTATTATCGTGCAATTGTTCAACCATAATTAAAGTCTAGCAAAAATTGCAACTGCATTTGTGAACCATTGATTTACGTATATCGTAGTCGTCATTTTCTAATACTTTAATAATGCAAAATTCCATATTTTCGAACTCTACTAAAAAGCGCGATTTATTTATTTAATTCAGAAATAATATTTCACAAGTTACTTGCTCTCATTGGGTCAATTTGTTCACGCAATCGTTAAAGTCTCGAACTCTAGTCTCTCTAAACTTCTCGAGTCAATAATTCAATGACTATCAACTTTTGAGAGCGCATCGTCTCGTTCCCTTCTGCTTAGTAGCTGAGAGAAATGACGACGGTCATTCTGGGACATCCTGTTTGTGTGTATGTACGTATATATGTACCGTTCTGTACTTTCGTGCGGGGAGATACAGTTAGGAGTCAACACACGCGTGCAACTTTATATCGATGGCGTCACCACCGACCGTCGATTGGGGCCAAGCGAACTGAACTCATTGTCAGCCACGTCGTCGCCGACTCGCCCCTTCGCTGCGCGCGGCTAATACGAATTAATAATTGTTATTTTTTTGTCCTCGACCATTTGCCAGAGCTCGAGTCTGATATATAGGAAGCGTTCTATCGAGAAGCCGTCGAGAGATGACGTGTACGATCGTCTCCAATTTATTTTAACGGTATAATATCGAGTTAACCGCGTCGAGCCGAACTTCTCCGTACGTTCTCTCGCAAAATCGTGCAATTATTCCGTTCTCTCTAACAAAACAAAAAAAAAAAAACTTACGAGTGAGACGACTGTTGAGTTTTGATGTGGTTCGTTTCGTCGGAATGAAAACACATCGAGACATCGCTTGTCACGATGCATTTTAAATATACTTGAGCGAGAAACCGGAATGGTCGCTGAATTCGGATTGTCGTGGAAAAACCGTTCGCTCTTTGTTCCGCGAGGAAAAAGTTGAAACAAACGCGAGCCTCCGTCGCATGTAGCACAAATTTCGTCTTGATGGTGCTCATTCCGGCTCGCTCCGCTTCCGGTTAACGATCCGACCGCGCGCGCTGGTACCGTGCCAGGAAAAGCAAAATAAATGTCTCGGTAATCTCGAGATCTTCCACCGACCTTGTTGCCCGATCTGCACAATATCCGCGGGAGATTAAGAGCATGCGAAAACAATGATATCGTATTATCG
This sequence comes from Pseudomyrmex dendroicus, assembly GCA_014825645.1. Taxonomy (NCBI): domain Eukaryota; kingdom Metazoa; phylum Arthropoda; class Insecta; order Hymenoptera; family Formicidae; genus Pseudomyrmex; species Pseudomyrmex dendroicus. Next base: position 4,587 of record QVNZ01025483.1, on the reverse strand, counting down.
GAGGGGGCGAAATGCATTGTGTTGTCGGCGAAAACACGCTCCTCGTGTATACACACGTTCGAAATTTAAAATTATTTAACCTTCGAGTTCGATGATTTATTCGATCTTCTCGCAGCGGTACACGCAATTTTATTGGCTATACAATTCCGCGACACGACGAGATTATGTAAAAAAAAATACATATATATATATATATATCAAAGTTTTACTTCGGCATTTAGAGAGATAAGAAATCGCATCTCTGATAAAACTGTTTTGAAAAAATTTCTTGTCATCCGTGCACGATTACGTGGAAATCAGTAAATATAGAATTAAGAGTTTATACGTGCCCTATATATATATAGATTTTTTTTTCACAAATAAGTGACAATATTGATACGGGAATTTAACTCGAAAAGTAATTACGTACAAAATTCCCTGTTTCTTAAATAAACTCCTATAAATGTCTGACGTTGAAAACAGATTACATTATCGAAGTGCTAATAAAGAGTCAAACCGGGATAGAATTAAGATTGATGGTATTTCGTGATAATTTATTATCTGTCGTTTTTTTTTCTCAAAAGACAAATCGATCTGTGTTAGTGTCACAACGGCCACTTCCGTCCTCGAGAATTAACGAATTTTAAATACGCGCGAATCACGGCGACGAATCACCGTTCGTGCGTGCGTTCACGTGCGTGTACGCGATCACACACACCTGATCGTCGTCGCATACATTTACTTCTTAATATCACTCCCGTCCATTTCCTATTCGTAAAAGGCGAAGTCGTGCGTGGGCAACAGAAGTCGTCCCCCGATCCTACCACACGAATCATCTACTCGTGCTTAGCCAGTCAGTCAGTCAGTCAGTCAGTCGGCTCGAGCACACGCGACCGGTTCGTGTAACTTGGCTCGTGATACGCGTGCGCGCGCGCGCGCACACAGATCGCACCGATTAAATATCGGAAGGTAGATACTATCTCCGCGGGATACGGATATCCTTCTCCTCTCCACTTCCAAAGAAAACTTGCGACGAAAAAAACTCGCGAATTAAGGTGAACAGTGAGGTGCAATTTTTCTTCCGCGAACGCGAGAATTAAATTTGTCAAAATTTATACACGTCGATTCTCGAGAGAGATTTCCTTCCGTGACTCGAGAACCGCCAACTTTTTCTCAGCGCGAATCTCCGCGGATGACTGATTTATGAACTTGGTGTCGTAAATTCGTCGCGCAAGTTTCGCGGGAGATCTCTCCGGGGGAGAAAAAAAAGCAGTCTTTGAATAATTTTCTCAGAGTAGTGGTCTCGGAATAACAAAGTGTTATAAATTGAAGCGCGAATCTAATTATTTGCAATATAATAAATAAATTATTATATTTGAAAACAGTGAAAACAGTTTTTTTTCCGAATGTTTTTCGAGAATTGCTCGAATTGTCTCGACGTTCGTTGATAGAAATACGAGAGGATTAATCGGAAAAGCTATTTTTCGAGTTGCGACGACGAGAGAGAGCCGTCGACAGGTGTTTCGCGCGACAAAGTGGCGCTCGAAGAAGAAAATCCTATCTCCGACATCCTGGCGAGCTTGTACGCGGTATACATATGTGTTAGGTTCCCTCTATGCGCTAGAGCGAGTGTATATAAAGTTCGAATCGCGCGTTTTACACATGACTGCGCGATGTTCGTGTACGACACGTTTGTGCATCGAGAGAGGAAGGAAGTCGGTATACGCGCGTGCAGTCAGATCCATTCGAATTACGCGGTCCTCGACATCGTGCTCGATATCGTTGCGTAATACTTGACATTGCACAATACAGGCTAACTGGTGATAAAAGCTAACGGCCAATGATTGCGCCATATATTAACCCCTTAAAGGCTCTCATTGGTGAAATTTCATTCCATGCGAATTTCGTTTTAATGTTACTTAAAAAAACGTAAGCACTGGCAAAACTAATTTTATTTATTCACACGATCAGTAACGACAACATTGGCATAAAACAGATCACTTCTCCTAAGTGCTTTTCTGTAAACATAACAAAAAAGTTAGCTCGAAGGTTGATATTTCAGTCAAATATTATTTGAAATATCACTCAGATATCACTGAAATATCAAATTGAAGTTGCAATTTTTATTTCTAGAAGTGTTTTTAAGAAATAAGAAAATAAATTTCAGTTTTTTTTCACAAAAAAGAGAAGTTGACATTTTTGATTAGACATTTTCGCAAAAATTATTGCGATACAATCGACGAACACGAAGATGGCCTCTGGCGATATTCTATGAAATTTTAAATGCGACAGGAATAAACTCCAATATCATATTTTTATTCTGCAACGCTGCTAAGGGGATAAAAAATACGACAAAATTACATGTAAAGATTTTCACTAATAAAACCGTTTTTAATAGAACGATTAAAAATATCAAATTTGTCTTTTAAATTAAAAGAAAAAATTTTAGAGATGATTTTAGATTAAAAGATTGAAGACGCCACGTCAAGACCATTTACATCGGCACCAAGGCAGAGCAAATGTTGAGAAAAGAGGATAAGAAATATGAGATTAAATGCATAATGTCTAACTTTTTATTTGCGGTAACCATCGCAATGTTATTTGTAACCGTAGCAAACGATAACTTCTCTACTTTCTAACTAATATTCAATAATAAAATATTTAATTGCATTTGTTTGAAAACTTTTTCCGAGTTTTAAAATAAAAAAATACATATTGGAGTGAAATTTCATCTCGTGATAATGTGATAGCTTTTAAAGTAATTATATAAAAAATTATATAAAAATTACATAAAAACTTATATAAAAAATTTATTGTTTTCAAAAACATGTATTATTAATATCGTTACATTACATTTGGCGTTTTCTCGCAATATCGAATGAATTATTAATATTGCAAGATATGTTGTAACATATCGAAGAATCTTTGAAGATTTGTACAATGTGTAGTTTTTTTTTTTTTTTTATCATGCACTTGACATTGACTATATTAATCACGTCAAACTTTGTAGTTACTGATAGATATTGAAAGATAGAATAGTACATGTACGCAATATTAAAACTTTCTCAATATAAAGTTTTCTATCAGTACGATGTGTGTTAATATTCTAGTATAGAAACTCTCTTATATAATACGTAAGTTTTCTCAATACCGTGCTGTGTGGAAAATTAATTGTGTAGCAATGGATGCCGTCAGATAAGAGAGGAAGTGTTTTTCGCGATAAAATGTCGTTCGACGTCAATTTTGTACGTATTTTACCGAGTCACGGGCAGCTAGCGAAAGGACGTTAGCAATCGTTTCCGTTATCGCCGCGTGACTTACGCTTACCGTGCAATTATCAAGAAAACGTAAATATCATCTGCGCACACACACATGTGTCATTTTTGTATTGCCACCTCGTGTTTTTCTCATATTGTTTTCTTTATTGACAACGAGCGTCATTTATCAAGAATATATAAATCAAACATCTCGAAACACTTTTGAACACGTATCCTTGTGTTCATGATTCAGACAATCGTACGATACGGTATTAAAAAAAAGCGCATTACGCGGATAAATTATGATCGCTTATCGAGCAAGAAGCTAAATAAATTTATCGTCGCGCGCGGAAACGTTTTTTGCGCGATAAATTTTCCATATAGGAGTTTACGAATGCAACATTTATAAAACTTGATTATTAAATTTAAAAAAAAAACAGTAACATTTTTTATTAGAAAATTTACGTAATTCGCGTAACCGCGTTAGTTACCAAAAACTGTTCCCGAGCCGGAGGAGTTTGAGAATGCTCGAGCTGCAAGTAACACATCACACGGAGAAGAAGTTTCTAGAATTACAGGTTTATCTGACAGCCAGTCCCTCAGTTTAAACAGTTTGAAATATGGTCGCGTACGCGCGAGACGACGGGTATATATATAAGAGCGCGAACAATCATTGCGAGCTCGTCGGAGGAGAAAATTGTGGGTATACACGCGTAATTTCGTGTTTTCTCAGCTGATTAAAGAGGAACAGACTGCACGTGTATATACGAGCGTCGTTATAAATGCCGGATATATAAAATGTTATCTGCGCACGTCTGCTCATAAGTGTGTGTGTGTGTGCGCGTTTTTTTTCGTGACGCAACACACACGTGTCCAAGTGGTTCGTGTCCATCGAAGGAGATTCAATACAAAGAGAAAATTAAGAGTCGCCATTAACCCCAATCCTGTAAACCCCGGACATTGCTGTCTGAGCGATTCTTGAAAATGAGAAAATCTTACTAACTATTTAATGAAAGAAATTCTAAAAAATAAAACATTTATCAAAACTAATGTTATTTTCTTAATATATAGAATGTCAAATAAAGTCTCGTGAATTTTTACGGAGTTTTTGCAACGTTTTAATGAAAAACTCGCGCCAGACATAAATGTCCAGAATGTACTGGAGGATACGTACCCCTCCAAAAAAAAACTTTTAGGATTAGGGTTGATCTTTCGTGGATTGACTTCCAAAACAGCCTAGTTGGACTGACTGGATCTGTGAGACCCACGCGACCTTAAAATCAAACGTTTCCGCAAAAAACTCAATATTTTCTCAATTTTTTTGAATCGAAAGTTTGAACGATTCTGCGTT
>QVNZ01025482.1:0-37173 GCA_014825645.1 Pseudomyrmex dendroicus | reverse complement strand
CAATAAAACTACACCAACGTCTTGTATATTGGCTCGTACAAGTTCTTTATCTATTGTTGAAGCTTTCACGAGCTGTTTCACTTATTAATTTTCTTTTTTGTTTCGACAAGGATAAAATAACAAATTTAACAACACATGTCGTAGCTGGCGCAACATCGAAACTAGCGAAGATTCACTCGGTCAATGTGAGCCAATGTGCTAAATGCAAAATATATTTGATTAAATTAAACTAATTAATTTGTCTATTTATTTATTTAAATTGATGCACATAATAATTAGAATTCAATTCAAAAATTCGAGGATGCATCACATACGGATGAAATATTCCTTTACGGACAAACTGTATTTTAATTTCAGAATAAAAACCCTTTATCAATTTTTTTTCAACAATAAATATTGTTTTTTGTTATCTATCGAAAAAGCCAACCGATCCAAAAAGATGTCTGAATTGTTTCTTTCCAATAAAACTACACCAACGTCTCTTTACCCTTCCGAGGAAACTAAAAAAATCCATTGCGAAAAAGACATCTTGCGAGTCGGATCTTCCGCATTCCAGAAATATATTTCGCACGAACGTATTGGCTCACACTGACTAAATAAATCTAAAGATAAAATACTTCGGCGTCGGAATGTGTTATCTCTTTAAATATAAATCTATATGTTATACGTATACGCTTTTAATAGAATAAAGAATTACCTTGCCGTTTTCTACGGTACGTGCAAGCACACAAACAAGAAAACGGACCTTAACTCGGTCACTCGATAATGTATCGAGTTTCAACCCAGATAGGTTTTCCGCCATACATCTTCGAATACAAAACGTGCCGCCTTTCGAAAGCAAATTCTCACTACTAATGGCCGATCCGTCCTCTTTGCACTCTCATCTCTGACATTGCGACAGCGCATTCCTCTCTCGTCTTTGCCTCCCCCCTTCTTCAAGCTCACGCTTCTCCGCGCCCCGGAGTCTTTGACATCTGCGACGCGCAAATACGCGACGGAACGCGAAGTACGATTTAAATTCTTCGCGTGCGACGTTTCTACTCTCATCCACGTCTTCCGCGAACAGTCGCTTTTCGTCGCAAAACAAAAATGTTGGGCACACAGTGTTTTGTCAGCCGTACAGTACATGTGTTTTCAGAAACGTTAGTAGAGATCACAAACCGATAAAACTACTTTCAAGCTTTCTTCGTTCTCACAAATACTCGTGATTGCTATTTTAATAAAAGGATTTGTTCAATTATTTACTCTCTCGACACACACACACACACACAAACAAAGAAAAGAAATTAAATGTTTGTTAAATCGCGCCTCGGTGAGGTTACGATTAAAAGGACATTTAACCGCCGAGGCATCCCGTATGTTTTGTTGCGGAAAAAAAGAAAAGAGCGTCGAGAGAGCGATGTGCAATTTCGCCGGCGAGAGCGCAACGGGAATAGAGGCACGTTAATTGGCGTTCATCTGGAAAAGGTTTACCAACGGGAGTGTGTGTCTGCGAGTAAGCACAACTCGGACGTGCACGGGACGTGGGCGAATGCCGGTGGGCCCGAAGGACGCGCGGAGAGGGAAAGGGGGAGAGCTAATTATCCCGCGAGAAAAATTCCTTGGCGCATGCCGGCCAACTGCGAATCCCGAGGCGACGCACGCTCTCGCCCACGTCGGCGTTTCCATAACTTTTCAACAGGATTGTTAATTGAATTCCTTTTTCTCTCCTTGGCTTTTTCCGTTCTTCTTTTTTTTTCTCTCTCGCTCTCTCTTTCTCCCTTTCACGTTTTCCCCTCGTGTGCTCGCTTCGTCCTTCTCTCGCTCCCCCCTCTCCCCCCGTTTACTTTATTTCAAATTTATTACGTCGCTTAATTGCCGTTTTGCGATTCTTTTGTTGGCGCGCTGCAAATGCCCGTCACGTCAAAACGACAATGAAAAATGAAAGTGGGAGTAAAACGTATTGTTAAAATACAGTGAGAAAAATAGTTTTAAAAACCGCAACTAATTAACAGAGTTTTGTCGGAGCTTGCGATTTAACGCGAGACAAACACAAATGTCACACGGTCAGCGCGTTTTAAATTTCGTTTCTATGTAAAAAAAAAAAAAAAAAGAATTTCTATTTTCTCACTATAAAATTTCAGAAATAAAATATGTGTTAAAGAAATAAAGTTAATAAAAATAAATTCGGTAAAAATAAATTAATATAACTTTTGCAAATAAAATTCAAAAGACTCATTTTTTTTGACAAATATTGCGTTGTCTTTCCAAGTCGTCAATCAAGCGAGATCTCATCAGAAAGTCAGCAAAATAAGCGACAAATAATTATTGTTCGCTCATCGATTTTGCAACCTGTTGACTTGTGCGTGGGTGCTATTTGCCTCATTTTAGAGCGAACACATCAAATGGTTTAAAATCCAGCTAAAGCTCTTTTTAGACGATCTCGGGGCAATAAGCGTCAAGTTGATCCTTTACAACTCTTGCTTCAAGCAGCACTCGCAATACCTTACGACGGTTTTGTGAAGAGTGAAGTTGCGAAACTACAGACGACCCTTTAAACGCGGCGGCATTTGTACGAAGCTCGTAAAACTTTCGTGTCATTTCTCGCACACAAGTCGCAATATACTGAGTCTGAAGCTCAGCTTGCTAATTAGGTATTAATGGGAGATGTAATTATGTGCAGGAAGGAGTGTCACGACAAAGTTACAATTGGCTCTGGTTACTCGAGAAACGACCGAGAGGAGATGACGCTTTCTCATTTGACTGCGATTAAAAATTGAAATCCAAGTGAGGAATCTCGCCGAGTTACTTGATAATCTTGTGTAAATTTTTTTTTTTTTTTTTTTTAGAAGAGAGTCAAGCACTTTTACGCGTTCGTATTTACTTGATGCTTCCATCAAATTTTGTTCTTCTATGATGTATGTTTCAGATGTATGTTACGTTCGGAGAGACTTACCGATTACTGTTAAATTGACTTTGGAGTTTCTTGTCTGACCGATCTGAAAGTCCACCCGACACCTGTAGATACCGGCGTCCTCCTGTCTGGTATGTTCGACGCCCAATTGCGCCGGTTGACTGTCCAGCATGAAGAACGCGCGATTCGAGAACAGCGTTGGATCCACCCATCTTGTCGCGGCGTCCGACTGCTTGTTTCTGGCGTCGACGCTAATCGGAACAGAAATATCACGCAAACATTTTAATGATTGCTTGTCGAGAAGAGAGAAAGAGCGCTTGGATTATTATTATATTTGTGCAAAAACAAAATTGCTGTTTGTTATTTTAAACTTTGTTTGTTTTGTTATTTTAAACTTTGATGCGCCTATTTTGGAACAAAGCTGCGTTCCGATATTCACTGGAAATCTGTAGCGTGACGTATGGATTTTCAGTACTGAATATATCGGAACGCAATCTAAAACTTTTATTTAACTACGTTCACGTAATATATCACCATTTTAAAGCCCGAAATTCGCTCTACTGACTTGCGCTGATGAGTTTGTTTTCATTGTTTACTTTATGCTGTCAAGTTAAATAAAATGGAATAAAAAAAAAAAACAAAAAAAAAAACAAATTTGAACGACTTTATTATATGAGTTTGAAATAGGATGTAATGCAGCGGAAACTGTTCGACCAAGCATCGGGGAACCGTCAACGAGCGTATAGCTCAACATTGATGTCAAAAATTTAGTAACGGACGTCGAAGATGAGGACAGACGTCCATCTGCGATTGACGACAAATAATTTAATGCCATTATTCAAGCGGATCCACGCAAAAAAAAAGTATGTAAACGTTGACCTTTCAGTTGTTCGACAAATTGGCATCAAAATTGATGGTTAGAAATTATTTTCACACCGACCTAAATATTGTTAGGACTGTCGGCATAAACAGCGCGGTTGTTCACATCGATAGAAGAAAAAAGACAGAGAAGTTATCTTGACGACGGTCGAAAATTTTGAATGGAAATTTGAATCGGAGCGATTCGAACGTGTGACCCTGATTGACTTTCAAATTATTCTGTATTAAATATATCAGTGTGCAATATTTTATCTAAAATCAAGAACGTTCTTTTTTTTTTTCATTCTCGTGTGACATTCACTCCGAAAATGACGTGTCACGTCCCGGACAATATTTTACGATAATTTTTTCGGGGGCAATGAATAATATATATCTATGAGTAATGGATATGGTTGCAAATGGAAGTGTGTGCTCTTTTCTCATTTCTCGTTTTCTAATAAAAACCGACAATTTTGCGATATTATATATAAAGTAATGTAACAGGAAATTTGATAATATATTAAATGTAATACATTAAATTTTTCTCTTAAAAATGTTAACATATTAAAAAGCTAAAAGTATATAAATTAACTTAATCTAACACACATGGTAATTGTAATAGCGTGATACATCACATATTTTATAATGTGATACGATATTTTAGAAACAAATTACAAAATTCATTTCGCCGAAAGGTAAAAGAAACGGGAGCAAAATCAACTTCGGGAAAGAAAAATAGATTTTTTAAAATATTTGTTAAAAATGTAAATTCCTCTTTTTGCACCGTGTAAATTATTTTTCATAAGAATATTTTATAACAAAATCAGCTGTTTCGTCGAAAATTGTAAATTCCCCAACAGAGATTTTTTAAACGCCATAAATTCGAGCGAACATACAACTCGCATGTAAATGCATATCGTTCGCGATATGTGTCACGCGCACAATAATAAGCACGCGAATAGAAATACACAAAAGTCTCGCTGAGAACATAACGATAATTTTGTGGTAAAATATACGTTTTAGAGTACTTGTTACCGGAATTGTGTGTGTTAACAGATCCAAAACATTGCGGATGTTTGCGAGGCAAACGAAACGAACGTAAACTCGATTGTTTTACAATTCTTGTAAAACAGAGATTTTCTCGCTGCCACAATACCAGCGTTGTCGGTTTTTAAGCGAAACCCGCTAACTTTTCTCTCGCTCTTTTTGATCCCGTCATACAACGAAGTTTTCGTATTTTTGTTACGACGGACTTCCGCCGCGAACGATTCTTCTGTCGAGAAAGAAAGATATTTAAATCGATATAAGAGAGCTGTGTGGAGTGAGAGGTTTAAAAAGTCAATGTAAAAAGTTCTCTTTGCAAAGCGCGCACACATATACATCAAATGACATCGAATAACTGAATAACAGAGAGACAAGAGATGGGTTAAAAGGTCACAGAAACGGGAATCTCGTACGATTTCTACTGCATTAATTTTTCTTTTTAACTTTGCTATATAGACTTTTGGGGGTGGCGCATCTGTTGTCGATTTTATTCGAACGAAATTATCACGACACGTGCAAAAATTTTCGATCACAACTCGAAAATAAAATTTCCGAATTAAAATACAAGAGACAAAAATAACAAACAATAAAATCAATTTTGAAACAATTTGTATAAAAGCTTTGATACAGAAAATATTGAGGGATTTAAAGTAATTACGAAAATTGATAATTCGAAATGTAAAATTGCTGGCAAACTACGATGTAACGGAAAAATGTCTATTCATATCATGAGACTGCGCGTCGTCGGTGTTGCCGGCGTGGTAAATATTGAAAATCTGATTACTGGCGCCGACGGCAAAAAAACTCGCGGCACAAACTCGCGCTGAAGCGACATTTTCGGGCGTCTGTCGATTCCAAAGCAGCATATCCAATATCGATAACGCGAACGACACGTGTTGCACTCGTCAATAGTCAATCGAATAAATCGAGACACTGAATTTTGAAAAATATACACGTCCGACAAAAGGATTTCGAATGTGACGATTGTGCAATTGTCCCCCGGTAATTTCGATTAATGTTTATCGGCGTTGTTCGCGGTCAAAGGATGAAATCATCAGCGGACACACGAAGGAATAAATTAAAATCCACGTGGGATTTCGAACTGCATAGTTTAAATCGCACTCTAGCCCCCGATCGTGTTATCACGATTGATGTAATTGGCACATAATTAAAGTTCCTCCGCTGATCGTTACCACAGGCAATCATTATTTAGCAGACACACACACACACACATACGCGCACACACGTACACGGGACGTAAACGTTATCAAATTGTAATAATTATACTGCTATAATTGATTTCGCAATTGCGTTCTCTTGTATCGTTAATTACTATCAGATGATATATATGACGTGATTGGTGTGGACGCAACCGATTTGCGGTGTTATTTTTTGAATTCCCAAAGATTTCACAACGATATTTTGTACGCGATATTATATTGCGGCTAACAGAAATTACGAAACATCAAAACTCGAAAACTGGAATTGACACACACGTGAAAATTTTATCATCTTAGTTACAAAATATTCAGAAGAGTTGTTCTGTTTCTTTCTTTCGCTACTGTGTCCCACTTGTTTCCGCGCTCTAGAATATATTATCATTAGTCTGATTTTTAATGACTACTAATTAAATTCGGACGATGTCCGATTGATTTTCCTCGCATGTATAAAGAGCGATCGCGCGGGAGGGAAGCCCCCGTTAAAATGCGTCGCGCGAACAAATAAATAGATTTCATTTGTTAGTCCTGTATAATAATCGATTTATTAGCATTCCGAGCGCGAATCGCGAATCCGCGTCGCGTTTGTGTATTCCACGCCCGCGCGATTTATTGTCGAGAGATGAAAAGTATTTTCTACTTAGCGCGTCGCCTCTCGCGGAACAAACCCGCGCGGATCTCTTGGCGGAATTCGAACGAGCGAATCCGCTTAAAGCGCGGCGTTGCGTTTGCTATTTTTCTGGTCTTTTAAGATTCGTTACTGGCGCGACGAGCTATCCTTTCTCGGGGATATATGTATAGAATGACATTTGAAAGGGTTTTAAAATCGCTCGCGGCGATAAAAAACCGTCCGAGCAAGGATACTTCCAACATCGGTACGGTATTTCTCTGCTCTTCTATAAAAGAAAGTGAATAATGATGTAGGCGGGACGCGAGAGTTGCATGTTAAGCAGCACGACGCCGCGATACAAAGTGCTTAACGTAATACAGCTACCGCTAATCTGCGATGCAGATAAACGCTTGTTTATCAAAAAAAAAAAAAAAAAGAAAAAAAAAGATTTAAAAAAATACGATATATCATCGGTACACGATAATTTTTTTATTGTGAAGCCAAAACTGTTGTAAGAGAGAAAAAGAGTTTAATGAAAAGCTGCAGTAAAATTCGTTCTCGTTGGCTCAAAATGTTTCGCACGCCGGCAAAATTTGTTCAACGTATCTTCTTCCGATTCTATTTTTTTAAAACATTCCTGGCCATGTTTTTTCACGTTTTTATATAATCGTATAAATTGATAAATAAGTTTCTAATGTTTAATTTACTAAATATATATTGATAATATTTAATTTACTATTTTCGTTATCAAGTTGAAAATAACGAGGCTAAATCGATAACTACCACTGTGTGAAAAAACCTTTCTGGAAAAAGGAAGCTATTTGTTCGTTTCTACATACTTGATGGATACGTCGGTTTACGTGGAGTGCGGGAGGAAAAATTGAAGCGGAGAAAAATCATGTTGGGAGAAATTGCATGCAATTTTATTGTCTATCCACAAGACTTTAATCTACTTAAGTTGCTTGTCGATGGAAAGTATAATAAAATTGCGTTTATACACGCGCGCACGTTACATTTTTTTCTTCCTGGACGACCTCAAAAGCGCGACGCTACCGACGCGTGTTGTTGCTACCGACATATCGCGTATAAACGGTGACAGGCGGGGCACATACGACGACGAGTAATTAAAATATGGTGCAAAATCAAATGAAACATTTAAATCTGCACTCTTGCGTCACTCCGAAATAACAACGCCGCACGTAACACAATATGCGCGTGAAATATACCGCCGCGTCGTGCCGCTTTATTTTTCTTTTTTAAACGATCGTAAACATATTTCCGAGCGTGTGTATCGCGATACACCCTCTGACTGTCATTAGTATGTGCACCGCGACACGACGGGAAACTGTTGTTGCATAACATGGCCGCAAAATTAAATCTACATAATTCTAGATTGAGCCTCACACCGGGCGAGTAAAAAGCGTCATCGGCGCGAGAGAGTCCGCCCCGGCGCTTTGTCAAGAATAGCAAATTTTCTACAGCACAAAATTGATTACAAATTACAAATGCTACAAATACCGCCATTTATCTTCGAGATTTCGCGGACGATGATAATATAACACCAATAATAACCAACCAGTAATATTTTATCGAGCTCATTTAAATCACGCCACGTGCGACAGTAATTGTACAATTTTCGATAACGCGCTCGCTTTTGAGCTGTTGTGTTTTCCTGCAATTTCCGATAACGCGATCACTTTGAGTCGTTGTTTTCGGTAATCGCGACGAATTGATATTCTCTCTTTCTCTCGTGCGATATTCGCGGCGGTGGCGCGTCTCGCGAGACAAAAGTATATTTTTCCGCCAAGAAAAACCGAGAGTTCGAAGAAAATCTTCGAAGACAAAAGCGAGCGACTGTATCAATCTCGCACCGCGCACGCTCTTACTGGCTGTTTGCGGTCCGTTTCGGACGGTAGTTTGCAAATCGCAGTACATGCCGCTTGTGTATGTTTACTTGTATATAGATTGATTGCACTTTACCTGTAAACTGATGTACCGAGATCTTCGCGATACCAGACCACAAGATGCACCGAGTCCCCTTCGTGAGTGGTTGATATGTCGCAGGGAAGATAGGTGGGATCTCCGACTAGTGTCACGATGTGTGATATGGGTACTAAACACACAGAAATGCGGAACGGTTAGCAGATACGGCTAACGTTTACAGGTATAAATGTGGGAAAAATTGATGAGCAATTTATATGTTTGTGCAAATTAAGCGGATCTTGAGTGAATTTTCGAATTGAAATCAACTCGAATTCCTATGTGTATTAACAACGTTTCATATGTCGAATCGATTCTCGGCGACTTTCCGATCGGAAAAAACGATCGTCACCGCCGCGCGAGGCGTGTAAACAACAGCCCACAGTATGATAATTAGACATCGATACGTGACTTTGCACAAAACATTTTTTCAAAAATTTCCGTTAAATAAGAAAATTTTCAAAGCTCGAACGGACAGGTCAGAGCCGAGCGTATGCGACTCTCTGCGATATGGAACGTGTTAATTTATTTTTAAAACTATATTTGCACGCACATATTTGCTCGTATTGACCGTAAAACTAAATGCTAATTGAAAAACTTATTATTTTTGATATTTTATGTTTCATCATTCTCTCGTGTTATCAAGTTTCACACACACACACACACACACACACACATACAGACAATTCAATAAAAGTGTTGGAAAATTATAATTATTCGAAATTAATTAATTGAGACGTTAAATTAATTCAAATACCGCAAAAATGTAATTTGTAACGGTGCAATCGTTTTCAGGGAATTTAATTCCTCTGAAATTAATTCGTTTTTTAGAGACAAGCAAGGAGAGGAGATTACTATTTTAAACACGTACGCAATAAAAATGTAAGTTGCCAAGTCGGACGAGATATGTCTGCATATTGATAAAAAGTGCAATTTGCCAGCGCGGCATATAAATGAATTCATTCTATCAGAATAATCTTTCACTTTGTATGCAATTATGTATCGTGTTTGTTTTGTTTTCCCGCGAGAGAGTTTCCCTCCCCCCCGCGTGCGTGATTATATTATTCGGTGATGCGTAAATGTCTGCATAATGCGATAAGTATCAGCCTATTATTATCGCTCGCTTAAAATCGCGTATAATCGCATTTAATATTAGGATAAACTCCTTCGTTAATTCATATCATTCGCATCTATTAGCCGTTTCGATAAAATCGCAACGTGATAAAACAACAATCGCGTTTCACTTTGCCAATGTCGATATAATAAACTACTTAAAAAAAAAAAAAAAAGCACGCCGATATATTATTTTTGTGCACGCGCGCATATTTAACCGAGTAGGTAGGTAGGTACGTCGTACTTTCATTTCGCTCATTTATAAATGCTTTTACAACGATTATAAAGTAGCGGCTATTACCCACCGCAAGCGTATTATGAGCAGCACATTTTACATACCTTTTCATAAAAATAAAGAACGAAAAGCGCTTTTCGTTATACCTTCGATAAAATGTCTTCGGCTGCATATCGCGCCGGGGACCCGTACGAAAGCTTTGATGCATTTGCGCATAGATACGCCGCAATAGGGCCGTAAAAATTCAGTATGCTCGTGAAGATAAAATTCGAAACGCTCGTCGGAACACGAGTGTACAGGTTGTTCGCGTTGCGAAGTGTATTCCTCTCGATCGAAATTAAATAATCGTTATTTATCATGTTTCTCCTTCTCTCTCTCTCTCTCTCTCTTCATTCTCTTTATGTTGTCGTTCAATATGTGAACGGATGAAGCGCATTGACGACGGGAAATTTTAAACTATTGAAGCGAGGGAGAAAAGGAGGGAGAAAGAGAGAGAGGGAAAAAAGAGGAAAAGATTCTAGCAGACGTTCCAACATTTCGCTATGTGGATTTCCCGGCCGTATCGGACGGTCCTTTTTCCTTTTGTGCGCCGGCAGTTGTGTTCGCCCGGTGCCGAAGATACCGCAGGGGCTAAGCCATAGCGAAGTTTTATCCAAACGCTTTTTGCCAGAAATAAAATTTGCGCCGGACTTTAAAGTGCAACGATGCGTTCGTCCGCGTCTTTCTACGGCGTAGCCTCGGCATAAATAACATTTTTTACAATTACGTTGCCCCGCTCGATAAAAACGTCGCGTTCTATACAATGCCGCGTCAGCCGTGAAAGCGCCGGTCTCCATATTATTTTCTTATGCAACGGAAAAACCAGCCGTACGCAATAACTCGTGCTTTCTCTCTCTCTCTCTTGTTCTCTCTTTCTCTCCCGCCGGTCTCAGAAAAATGCACAAGCGATGTACACGACATTTATGAGCTCGCAAAGTGGCTCCGTTGTTTTTAAAGATCACCGACTTTATATTAATCGTATATGTATTCAAACACATGACCAAGCTCCGGTTGACTTTATGTTAAATTTAAATTTTTATTGTTGTCATATCACCGTGAAAGCGCGAGCGTGTCAATGTTTTTAGTAAAATTGAAATAAATAAAAGATTGTATTTTTTGTTTTTTTATTACGTTGTTTTTTGTAACTCGCGCGTATTTTTCCGAATAATCGTTTTATTGAGAGAGAGAGAGAGAGAGAGAGAGAGAAAAAAGCAAGTCGACAAAGTGAAATTGTTAGCGCCGATAAAAATCCCCTTGCTTTCCCATAATGTCGAGAAAGCAGTCACAGAATCGCCGGGGAACCTGTCTGGAAAATGAACGGAACAGATCACTCGGACTCACCGACAAATTGATCCATTGACCGGCGAGATATGTGAGATGTAGTCTCGTAAAACCCTCGTAAATTCACAGAAAATTAGAGTATTACGTCTTATGGTCGCCACCGCAAACGGATTAAATGCCGCACGATGAGCCGTTGAATTTCTACCGTGTTCTTTACACGAGTACGGACTTCCGCGAGCGGATTTACGTAAAAATTGGAACTTACAAGCACCAACGAATTAGGAACAAGATCCCGCCTAAATGCGGGTTCAGCAAACCAACATTTTCCAGATGACTTTCTCTCTTTTTCTCTCTCTCTTTATCTCTTTTTTTCTCTCTTCCCGTTCGTCTATTTGATGCATCCGAGATATTCGCCGCGAACTAGCTATATACGCGCGTCAATGGGAGAGATGATTTTATCGCAGCGACAGGCGTGGCGAACAGTTTTGTTGCGCATGTTCGTTGTTCGACGCCCGTAATGGCTTCCGGTGCCATCTCGTTGATGGTTAGAATATTTCTTCTCTTTTCTAACCGAACCTGCTATCTCTCTTATGTTTTCTCTTATCCGAGATATCAGTACGTGTGCAACACGTCGTCACGTGTAGTATCTAACGTAAGCCCCTCACGTTTCAGTGGATCTCGAGATGGCGTATTTTCCGCGAGGCTTTTGTGTACGTCGCACATTTACAAAAGTTTACGCCGTTGCGCGATCTTTATGATACGCATATTACGTGTTAGATGGTTTTATTTATTGTGATAGATAAAAGACTGACGAGTCTCATATATGCGTGTCAATAATTGATTTTCCACAAACCGACGATGTCCCAAAATATGTCAACTTGTCGAATATGTGCTGTGCGACATATTGCGACATTTTTAGAATTTTGGTTTGTGAAAGTTTCAATTATTTCATTTATTTTTTTGTTTCTTTGGTTTTTTCTCTTTTTTTTAAATAAATTGTATTTTTAAATAAATACAATTTAACCGCAATTTCATACATTGATATTGTACAGAAAATTTGAATTTTTTTCTCGTTCTGAAGATGATTCCACATCCAGGGAGCGAAACGTAAGCGAATATATTTGGACATCAATTGTGTGTGGCTCAAATTGGTTCTCTTTTTTTTTTCTTTTTTTTTTCAAATTGGTTCTTCCTTTTTTTGGAATATTTCCAAATTAGAACTTTTACAATATTTAAATAAAAGCAAACGCTTCGGAATTCGTACGTAAAAATTGCGTACCTCGCGCATTTTACGCAAAAACTTTATGCAGTTTTATTCAAAAATGCTCATTCGTCTCGGAACATCTTCTCTCTGTATCGAGGAGATGTACATACGACGACGATGGCGTTTCCTCTGGCCCCCGACCAGAAAATTCACACACTTCGCCTTGCTTTCGCCTCTCTCGCGTCTACTTCGATCGTTATAGTGACGTTCGAAAACATGTCTTGACGTTTCGTGCCGTATCAACGACACGTGTGCATTATATCGGCGACGTTGCAGGCGTCGCTTGCGTCATGCTGTTTGTCATATCGCGGGAAGCATGTACGTAAACGGCTGTCGTGCAGCAGCAAGCAGCAGCGGCAGCAGCAGCCAGGAGCACACCGTGCGGTCTGAATCGATAATATCAAAGGGAAGAGAGAGAGAGAGACGACGCGCATAGGCTTCGGACTTTGCGGTCCACTCTCGGATTTGACCCACATACAGAGTTCCTAACGACGATGCAAACCGAAGATGAGGTATTTCGATTTAAACAGCGAATATATTACGAAATTGCGTAATTTCGCGCGGTTTGAATTCCCTCTCTCTCTCTCTTTTTCTTAAAAGAACACAAAAGAAGTCTGTATCCATTTACGAGAGAACGTAACGTTTTATTATTTGAAGCAGATAAAAGTTGGAGATGTTATGATTTGTCTTTCTCAGCATTTCTTCTCGATCGTGTTCAGCGTGTACGGGAATATCTTCTTGTCTTCGACTTTTTTTTCTTCGTACATTGTGTTCGTAAAATTTGATCGCATTAAATTCCTTCGTCTCTGAACGTTCTAAGTGGTCAAAAATCCATCGGCGTTACACGTTTTATGTTTATGTTGTCTAGCTCGCAATGTTATTCATTCCGAAATTCCCTTTTACCCTCGTGAATCACTCCATCATAATATTGATTTTCATTGTCACTTCCTTCCACTCGTCAACAACAACAACAGCTGTCATTCCCTCGCTACTATATTCGGAAGTTCACATCCTTTTCTCTTACGTAAAAAGTTTAAGTCCCCGAGCGATGTTCGCGGTTCTGAAATATTCTTTTTCTCATTTTGCTCGGCTGCACTTCCATACGTGTTTACTCACATTTTAATTAGCGACCAGTTTTTTTTTCTTGATTTTCCCTCTAGTCGATTTTTATTTTTTTTATTTTGTAAATCTCAGGTGGGACAAATCGCTGTTTAAATAGCTCATTACAGTGAATAACTTTACTGTTCGAATATCACGTAAGTTTTATTTTGTCGGAAGATAATTTTTTCTATAATAAAAGGAAGAATATTTATTGAGTCTAGTTAACGCAAAAATATAAGCGTTAATTACATATTTAAAATAATTGTGATATAATTTATTATAGTGTTTGATTTTAAATTTACAATAATGATCAGACACACACACTTGGACCGCAGAAACAGTTTATATTTTTAACTAGACTCTTTTATAGTGTAATATGAAAAAATAAATAATTTTTTTTCCTAGATGAAATTATCTATATTGCGACAAAGCAAAACTTGTATAGTGTTCAAATATTAAATTGAAGTTATTTTTTGTAGCTGCGCCTATTAAATTTATAAATTTTTGTTATATCCGTTTTCACTTTTTAGTTTTATTTATATGTTGCATTTAACAAAGATATTTTTTTTCTGACAAGTAATGTCGTTTCCACAAAATTTTCACACCAATAATGGATTTAAATATAGAATTAAAACACAAATGCCTAAAACATTTTAATTTAAAAAAAAAAACTACATTGCAACAACGCGTGCGAATTGAAAAAACATTGCCTGTGGCTTCCTCAGATTTTTGTAGCAAAACGTAACAGTCTTATTACACGTCGATACACGATGAAATATGTTCAATTTGCTACGGAAAAAAAGAGCCGGAACGTCTCTCCGGATTACTGCGCATATCACGCGCGCGCGCACGCGTAAGATTATTTCGCCCTTTTACGTCAAGACGCGACTAAATTCGGGCGTATCAGGAACCGCAGCATGCCCAAGTTATATTCGAGCAATAGTCTTAATCTGAGAATGCTGAGCACGCAAACGCGCCGGCAGCCGTGATGCTGCTAATCGTGGCGTACCCGAAAATTTCACCAGCTGCGACTTGAGCTCGCGCTCGCGTAATAATATTATCAACATCCGGTATCGCGCACTATCGCACACAAACAAACATCTTCTTGGCGCACTTATCGTTACGTTCACAAAATTGTTCCGCGTTAACACGCGGCAAACACGATCGGGACGTAGTGTTAGTATATTTCGAAGCAACGCGAAGAATGAAACATTCACACCCGTTCGAGCGGAGAGAGAGATATAATGTACATATGTATGTATGTCTCTATGTGTTCCGCGTGTGCGTGGCGGCGTATATATATATCCATATAAATGCGAAACTGCTAAATTCAAACGCATTAGGAAACGTATTAAATTTACAAACGCTTCATCGATGTAAATAACGTAAGCCGCAACGCAACAGCGCGGCGCGAATGTTATATTAGATATGAAATATTTGGACGTGTTTCCCGGAATAAGCGTCTCTCTCGTTTCCGATTCGCGCGTTCGAAGCGTGTTTTCGGAAGCGAATAAAAAATGTATTTATAATAATTGAAATGTTGCGCGGAGTGTGCGCTATTAATCTTCGCGTCGTTTAGGCAAATTTCACGTGGATTTACTCACGACGCGGGCGCGACGCGCGTCGATGTGCATCATGGATACGTTCTTGAATAAAGGTAAGCCTTAGCATTATTTCGCGTATTGTTCAAATCGGCATTTGTTTTTCACGTCTCGGCTTGGTTAATTTAATAGTCATCCGTTCTCGTCGAGATGTCACAAAACTAGCCGGATAACTTGTGAAGATTTGCTTCTCACGCGGTTTCACCGGGAAAATTTTCGTTCCTGAAATTTCATCCGCGAAATTTGCGGTCGAATGTGATATTTGTGAGAGAAAAAAATTCTTGTCGAATAAAAGAAGAAACCAAATATGCTGTTTGCGAGAGTGATAAATAAAATACGCGCGTACGCTCAAAGTGCATCGATAAAATCGCATTAACGTCACACGTTTTTCAATTTTCGAGCGCAACTTTCGCGGAAAAGCATTCTGCTTCGCAATGTTTTTAAAGAGAATTCGCAACTTTTTAATTCAACTGTTATTTGAAATCATCGCAGCTTGTGTGTGTGACGTCGATTAACGTCGAATGACGGGAAATGAACTGGGGGGAGAGGTGAAAGAAAACCCTTGCCCTGTTACCGCGCGTTAATTTCCTTCGTTAGAGGGAGCAATGAGCGAGAGCTTCCCCGATCATTTCACCGAAGAGCGACATTTAAGGTTAACAAGTTTATTTAGTTTGCGAAATGAAACGCGCGATACGTTCTGTTTGCGTTGCAATGGGATTATTTCTGTCCGAGAATTACATTTGTAATCTCTCTGTTAATTGAAAGATACGCGCATGATTACCGGCGCGCGCTGCGC
The DNA here is from genome assembly GCA_014825645.1 of Pseudomyrmex dendroicus. NCBI lineage: Eukaryota > Metazoa > Arthropoda > Insecta > Hymenoptera > Formicidae > Pseudomyrmex > Pseudomyrmex dendroicus. Next base: position 21,141 of record QVNZ01025482.1, on the reverse strand, counting down.
GCGTGCTCTATTTGCATACAGAGACATTTCAATAATTCCATTACATTATGTTGAAATTTAATAATTACCGGTTGCGAGCCACCACCGCGCGCGCGCGTTGACCTGCATTATCATCATACACACACACACACACACACACACACTCGCGACGAAGGGTAAAATTCAACGAATTGCATAAATAATCGCGCCGATATGTCGGGCGACGCGATTTATTATTTAATCCAACTGCATTGAGAATTCGCTTTGTCATCAGTCGGGACAACAAACGTTGACACGTATTATTGTGACTGATCTCGCGTCTCGATTGCTCACACTCGGACACACACGCGTTGATATCAACGCGCGATATTTATTTAACGACCGTTTCATTCTCGCTGCATCGAGAGCCTGACACCGGAAATAACTCCGCGCCATTTCATCCCCCGGATGTACCTATGTGCGCGCTGCTGTGCGGGCGGAGCCGGAGAGATCGTGAGAGAGCGAGTCTCGGTCACGACGTGTCCTCAGGGATCTGTCCTTCCTATCCCCTGGCCGACCGCGTTGGTTTTGCCAATGTAAATTGACTTGTCAATTTGCACAATGCATAGCAATAAGCGGCAAGCTGATGTAGCACGTGCTTGAGCTTGTGAGATCCCGCTGGTTTCACGGACGAGAGACTCCGTAATATCAGCCCGGTCCCGGGGAAATCCCCGAAGAATCTACCCGAAAGAAGGCTCCGCGTCGCGCTGTTGCGCGCTGATTCTCCGCTTCGTATATAAAGGAATGCTTAATTTATTAACACACGGCGTATTACGCCGACCTAGTTCGACTTCGCCGAATATCTCGTAGGAGTTTACACGGAGAGAGATTATTTAAAGGATTTCCGACAGAATTTCTCTTCTTTTCTCTTAAACAAGCTCGAAAAAATAAATTAACGAATGACACGAGTAACTCTTTAGTTTTATTTGCGCACGCAGAGCTCTCTCGTGTAATTTACTCTCTTTCGTTCATACACAAAGTAACGAATTGATTTATTCACCAACGCGGTTTCACCTCCGGTACAAAAGTTCGCGCGCGCGTGCGGTCTTAGGTATATTGCATTTTATTGGGTCGCCTGTACACATCTGAGCCACTGATTACGGGCGTGATTAAAACACCCGATATAATGTCATTTCGCGCGGTGCACGTTATTATTCAGGAAATTACACTGCGCAAGGGTTTAATTGGTTGATTGCGGCGTCGATGCCGGGCCGCGCCTGCGCTCGATCGGAGAGACGACGACCTTCTCTCTCTCCCTCTCTCTCTCCCATCGAGCGGCACTCGGTGTTCTCTTATTGGACGGGTGATATTCTGTCAAAATATTTTCCATCCCCAGGATCTCTTCCCATCCGGTGTGGAGGTGGCGCGTATTTCATTTTTCTTTGGCCGAACTTAATTTCTCGAAGACGTCGATACTGTCGGCCCGCGAGAGCATTTTTCACCAAACAATCTCTCTCTCTCTGTCTTTCTCTCTCTCCGTGCACGTCGCGCTCTCTTATTCTGTCCGTCACTCCGCACGACATTTCTATATTCTTCGATATATACCGCCACATCTCGATTTGCACGCGCGCGTTTCGCGCATATCGCCACACACGTGACCTATAAGCGTCTTCGCGTCTTTCAGTCGCGATGTTAAAAATATTTTTCCGCTCGCGCACGCGCGCGCGCGCGCACACGCACACACATTTCGGAATATCCTCGGAATTAACGTTAATTGCATTTGACCGGGTCACGTCGATGTAAACGAAAGGCTATTTACGTACAGCTAAAATTATTAGTTTATATAAAATCCCATTATGTCTTTGAATTATTATTTTGCGGTGTCAAAGCTTGGAAATGGAAAATGCATGAGTTAATTAAGGCGATGAAAATGCGCAAATCTGGGAATTACATCGACGAATATAAAATCAGAGTAGAAATTATGTTACAATTACGTTTTTGGAATCATTTATGGGCGTGTGCGTGTGTTGTGTGTGTATATACGCGCGCGCGCGTTAGAAATGCTGAAAGAGAAATCGCTGATACAGTCTCGCGCGCGCGCGCTCGTATTCATTTTAATTATATCGAGAAGCGGACGCAGCGAAAAGATCAGCTTTAGTGATTCCCGTTACGTATAACTTATTTATCAGACGGAATACTTGATAACGAATCAAATTACTCATGCGTGTCATATCGGGAACAATAACTACGGACACGCAGTTGCTGTTGCTGTTGTTTCGACACGCTGTCATTCTTCATGTATCTCCAACTAGACTGCTGAGCGATCGTTAAGCTGCTTCTGATCAGAGAGAGAGAGAGAAAATCCATATATTTCCATGGGATTACATCGTAATGCGTACGCGCAGAGAATACGTTGGATTTTCTCTGATATTCTGAGTTTTCAATTATCGTGCGGAGAAATTACATTCAGAAAATCGCGTGTATAGAAAATCTTTGCTTCATTCAGAGAAGACTTACTTTTGCATTAAAAAAAAGAAAAAAGAAAAAAAACAGTAATCTATAAAGCAAGTATAATATCCTTGTTTGCATCCGTAGAGAAAAATATCTTTTTCAATTTTTTAACTATAATCTCTGTGCCCCTCTCTCTCTCGTATAATGTAATAACATCACAATTCAATAATCTGTATTTGTTTTACATTTTTCCGTCGACCAGCTAGTTTTGTGTCTACATGATCCGCGCGACATTGTCCTTTTTATCCGAATAAAAATTAACTGACGTTAACTGATGAAAATGTTGTACTATATGTATTATTACATAATTTCATATGATTATTACGTGCTTTCAAGCACGCCTCGTATTTAAATAGATAATGTCATCACGATTATCAGTAACGCGCGCGCGCGGAATCGCGAGTAAGCGACATATAGCGTACAGGTACTGTTATTTTTGCATAACGTGAGTACGCACGAGTGACGTTGATTAATTGCATGAGCCGGTCGATCTTCAACTCTGTATAAGCCCATAATAAATTGGTAATTGGCAATAATTGAACGTTTACTTCATCAGCGCGCAAAACGCCCTTCGATTGTGTGTGTGTGTGTGTGCGCGCGAACTGTTTTTCCACCAACGGGTTTTTAATCGCGGATCGAATCGCGCGCCGTCGAAAAATCTATAACAAAAGCGCGTACAACACGGCTCCTAAATGGCCGGAGAATTATTTCTGCGATTTATCGATGTATGTTCTCTCGCCGCGGCGACGGGAATAATTTGTGCAATTAATCGTCAATCGCCCGGGCTTGTTTTCCCGCGCGACGCGCCGCGCCGTCGTTCGTGACGTAGGATCGGGAACGATTCTACAAGAAACAGCGGATGAACAGCCGTCGCTGGAATATTTCCAAACGGTTTAAATACGTACTTTCTCTCTCTCTCTTTCTCTCGTTCTGCTCCGAGTCGTCAATAAAACTATAGCACCCGGGAGCAGGTTATAAATCTCTTGCCTCCCAAGCTTACAGCTTAATCATCAAAAAAATGCTGACAGCCGATGGTGATTTATGCAGCTTTAAAATCTACGATCGTGTTAAATGAAAATATGGTTGGCAGTGCCATTAGTCGACAACCGAATAACGAACTGAATTCGAAATCCGCGCCGGGGATATATTCCCCGAATGTTAAAATAATATGTCGGGTGTAGAAAATTGATATAAACAGAGAGAGAGAGAGAGAGAGAGAGAGAGCGAGCGAAAGAGAGAGCGTAATTAAATAATATTCTCTCTCAGCATCGCTGTTAATAAATAATTAAATTAAAACAGAAAAAAAATGCGTCTCGTGTGTAAAATACAAATATAATCACTATCCTGAATTGATTATAATCCTCGGAACTGTATAAATAAAATAAAATCGAGATGCAATTTTCAGTAGTTCCGCACGCGCAATGATTTTGTTTATTAATCAATCACTGATTAATAAATATAACAACAAATAACCGCTTTTATTTTAAGTAAAAGCGTCATTACGAGTTTGAAGAATGCATGAAAGACGTCAACGTGTATCTATCGGTCGCGTTTTATGGAAACTCGATGGCATATTTACGACTATATGGAGCGTAGTAAAAGCACCAGAAATAGAAACTGCGCACTGCACGTCATCGCGAAACGGTAGATCTGTAAATTTAATCATTGTTCCTCTTTTCGCGCTCTTTATCCGTCTCATACAACTTCGCGAACGAAGTTTATCGTATGAGCGATGCGAAATCTTGATGCGGCAGTAGTAAGAATCACAGTAGTAGTAGCAGTAGTAGTAGTAGTAGTACGTCATAAGACCGGCAAACTCGGTCGATCGAAATCGCTGCATACGTTCTCAAACGCGACATGTGTTGATATTCGGCAGTCGTCGCGAATTTCTTTTGCCGTTTTGCGAGACGCCCTCCGTCTCGCACCTTACGACAACGACGCCGACGCCGCCTTTGTAAACCGCGACCCGAGGCGAGGCAATTATCCTCGTTTTTATCGAATTTTATCACGTTCCACGGTTACAGATCGTACGCGCCTCCTGCGCACAATGAAGAGCATCGACGAAACGATTACACGCTCTCGAACTCGCGCATGTCGAAAATATAGATGATTTAGAGAATTACGTCCAACGTTTATACGATATCCCCGATCGATGGGAAGTAGTCAAGTGGATAAGCTCCATAAAAAAACGTACGGTCGTAACGTCGTCGCCGTGAATTTTTGCGAATGAAAATATATTACATCCAGATGTTACATTGCTGCGTTGAAAGAGAAAGAGAACAAGAGAAAGAGACAAAGACAGAAAGAGAGAAATTAAAACAATTGCGAGAGCAGATTTCGCAGTAGTTTTGTCTTTGTTTTGTCGGACACTGAAAGTTTCGTTACAAAATGAATCGCAAGAAGCATCACAATCGCTCGGGATAATATAAAAATTCACGGACAATTACGGGCGACCGATTTAAAAAAATAATACAAAAGATTTTAAAATGAATTGATTACTATGAACTCTACTGCTCACGTTGTCGGCGATGCGCGCGGGTTTAAAGGGAACGGTTATTATCTCGGGTATTGTCACAGAAAAATAACCAGGCGAACCGTCGCTCCGCTCTCAGCTCCAATATTGACGTTGTCCCGTTAATTCCCTTTGACTAGACGCACCGGACCAACAACGCAGAGCAGGAGACTGGGCAATTCCATTTGTAGAATTTACCGAGCCGCGGCTCCGCTCGAGAGTATCGGCGGCGCCGCCGTTTCCGATTTCCATGGTAACGTAGCCTGGAACGGTATCGACTTTGATCTTAAGTCGAACGTTGTCGCGCGACGACGACGACGACGACGACGACGACGACGAGAACGACGACGGCGATCGTCACGCCGGGAACTGTCGATCCTATCTGTGTTATGCCAATATCGACGCACCGGTTTCGATTCCACGGGCTTTACGCGATCGACTCCGTGTCGCGCGCGACTGAGCAATGCGCGTATACCCTTCCTTTCCGCCCGGACGGCGCGGCGTTAAACGAGACAATATGCAGTTCGCCAGGCAGTTTAGCGGCAGTTCGATTCAGCTACATCGAGCGCGGCATACGAGGACACGAGGCGATGCTTCTCCTAGAAAAATCTGATAGCGAGAGAAAACGTGCGCTCCGGAAACATTATTTTCGTGTAAACGCATATAATAATGTGTTTTCGATTTTCACACGTTGCAGTGATCTTCGATTTTCAGCTCGGGATAGCAAAACGTAATTGAAATACTTTGAACAACAAATTACAAAGCTCGCGAAAACTAAGTGTTACCGGTCGATGCGAGCCAATATGCCGAATGCAAATATGTATATATTGCTTTAATTGAATTTAATTCAAAAACAAAATCGATTTAACAACCAGTATACCGACGGTAATGATTAATTTATTGTAAAATTAAATATTTATATTTCTAAATATACATGGAAAACGTTTCGATTATTTTACTTTGATCATCTTCAATCTATATGAACAATGCAAATACACATTTGTCACATTCTTTGCAAAAACATTAATAAACATGCCCGGCAATATTATTAAAACGTGATCTTTACACATCAACGTGTCAACTCGAAAATTGTAACTGCGTATCAACAGTCGGAGTATCAAAACAAACGATAATGGCTTGAGCGCCAAAACACATTGCAGTTTTATAAAAGTCTCTGGAAGTTCGTATATAAAAATAAATTAATACAAATAAGAAATGTCAAAGCCAAAAGAGTTTAAAAAACGACTGGAACGTTCCATGTGTGTTTAGAAATTTATATTTCACAATAATTTTTCATTTAATTTTACAATAAACGACTAGTGATTTATTTATTGTAAAATAGTACTGTAAACTAGATAGATCAATTTTATTTTTTAAAATCATTTTTTGTTTTTTTTTTTTTTTGTTTTTTTTTGTTGAGTTTGTTTTTCGATTAATGAATTTAATTCCAATTTCCATGTGTGGTAATTTGCACGTTTTTAAAAACAGATATTTGCACATACATCCGGCATATTGGCTCGTATCGACGCTAATACTTGGTTAAACAAATGAGTTTGCACAACATATAAGTTCAAAATATAGATGAATAAATCTTTACTCAGATATTCGAGCGATTAAGAAAATTGACGTTTCCAATTTGACCACGTAAATAATTGAACTGACAAAACACATTTACGAAGAAAACAGAAAGACATTTAGAGATATTTTTCTTATTACGGCAATCTGGTTTTTTTTTTTTTTTTTTTTTTTTTTTTTTTTTTTTTTTTTTTTTTTTTTTTTTTTTTTTTTTTTTTTTTTTTTTTTTTTTTTTTTTTGAGAAAATAAAACGATGAATAGAAAAAAAAATAGAATTAGAAATAGAATTTCATAAAACTCGATATAATTTCTATCTATCGACTAAAGAATACAATTGCAAAGAAAATGACGACGGTCTACTTCCACTTAAATTATTTTAAGTGTCAACCTCGTTTTGAATTCTTTTACTTATTTCGCCCGTTCTGTTTTATGTCGCAAAATTTAATATGAAAATACTACTTATAAAGAGACAAAAAGTTAATTAACGTTGATTTTCGAGCAATTAGTGTCTTTCGAAAATAAAGAGACACTTCCACACACGCAGAATAGTACAGTTTTTAAAACCAAAAAAACACTTTTTCAAGTCAAGATCGGAAAAAGTACTTCACTTTTGGATACTCTATTATGTAAGATGATAAAAAAAAGAACCGGAAATCTAAAACAGAACTTGCCTCGGAGTCTTTTTTTGCCTTAGCTAAATATGCTACTGCATCGCTAAACATCCGGTGTGCATTCTGCAATAGCGAAGCAGAATCGAGCCGATCGTCGCAAGTTCTCCCGATTACGCTTATCGGATTGCGATCGGCGTTACGGTACCTACAGGTCTCGAAACCGATTTTTATCCCGAAAGCGGGAACGCGGGCTCGTTGTGCGAGCGCGCGATACTGCGCCTGTATCCTTAGTCGCCAAAGGTATTTTTAAATCTCCGCGAGATGCAGCTCGGGATTCGATTACATCGCGCAGTTTATCGTTGCTGCGATAAACACGAACGATACCTACACGGCGTACGAATGATCTCGGTATGTAATCGCGAGAGATCTCGAATAGTACGCGATCGCGAATTGCGTTGTCGCGAGGGGGAAAAGAACAAGATGTCTATTTTATATCTTCGAAAGTTTAGATATGGTTTTGTCCTTTTCCATTTGAAAATTATTGAAGATTCCTCTCTCAAATTCTATTATCTTCCAGTGTTATCAATAGACTCGTTGAGCAACTTGAAAAAGTGATACTGATCAATAACGATTATTTATAATTTATCCTCGATGTTACAAAAAAAAACCGTGTTTAATAAAAATTCCAATATCAGTATTCACTTAACCAGAGCTTAATATCTAAGATCGCACTGTCTGCGATGCAAAATTAACGACTTAATTTCTAAAAAAAAAAACATGTTTTTTTTTGCAACGTTATAATAAACTGAGACAATAGTTAAATTTTATATAAAAAAAGTGCATTAACAATAGCTGATATTTAAAATAAATAATTGCAAATTAAAATTACAAGAGAGAGAAAGAATCTATTCGAACAATAAAACAATAAATTTTGAATTTGTTTCATTTTCGCTTTTGAGGAATCAAAACAAAAAAGAAACATTGTTTTGTGAAAAATCAATAATTGTCAAAAAAGAAAAAAGAGTATCGTTAATCCGCAGTTTGAGGTTAAAACCTCTCGTTACAAGACGCTCCGTACACATAATGTCGCGTAGAGTGTAAGTGCAAATAATAGTCAAACACATGAATTTGATATATCCACTTCTTTCGCGCCAAAAAGATAAAAAAAAAAAATTAAAATACAACAGCGCAATATGATGCGCGCGAGTAACACAGTTTATTTTCCAAACTCCTCTTTACACGTTTGTTGCCCCTTGTCGTAAACTGCATTTTTATGTTACTGCGAGAGAGTAAACTCCATGGGTATCCGATTGTCACATAACAAAAGACGATCTGCATGCAGATCGATTGCTTCGTAAAAATCTTTTAACCCTCTCTCAGAAAAGAGCGCGTCGTAAGAATCAGAACACTTTGGACTATGCGCCGCGCATATCTCCGCCGCACACTTGTGCGGAAGATGAAAGAGTGGATTTAACCATTTGCGTGGCGTCATACAAGAAATATGACCGGCGCTCGTGAAAACCGGCGGCGTCTCGTATTTCTGATAGTTCGCACATATCTCCCCGTTTTGCGCACGTGATACACATCTCCGCGCGCGAGAATAATATGCTTTTGAGGCGGCTTCGACGTATATAACGAATCGAGCGAGCAATTTGCGCGAACAAGGGATTGCGAACAATACGGCGCGGGAATCGCAAAAAGAGAGAGCGCGCGCGAGAGAGAGAGAGAGAGCAACTTTTGAACGAAATTCGAACGTCAATTGTTGAAGAGACATAAATGGGAGAAGGAGGAAAACTGATGATGGTTTCGCGAAAACTCTCTTTCTCTCGGCGCAATCTCTCGATAATCTTAAGCGCCATCTCTTCTTTAATTCCGTGTTAAGCGCTCGTTACACGACAATCTTCTCCCATTTCCCGCAGCACGGCGAAATCTCTTTCCTCCGCGGATGCGGAGGTTCAATCATGTCGTGCGAGCGCGCGAGCGCGAATGTAGCGTATTATTGACGGAACAATTGCACGATTATTCGCGCACGGGGGCTGATTGATTAGCGTGATAAGCGAATTGAGATCGTAGCTGCAATTAATTAGTGGATATATCGTCGGTTATGTGCGACTCGCATCGCGCTTGTGAGTTATCGCGTTCACGTCAAAGGATTTGACGTTTTGTACATCTTTCTCATTTAATTAATAATAATTTTCCACACAGATCTCCGACACATCATCCGTCTCTGATTTTGCTTCATATTTTCCCCCGTTTGTCCGATAACAAGATAATTTATTGATTTGATCTTCAAAATTTTACAAATTTTCCGGACATCAAGATAAAAATGCACGAATCTCCCTTGGAGATCCATTTACACGGAAATCATATAACGTTTTAATGCTAATGTTGTCGTGCACTTCATAATTCATTTTCTTGCGACCTCTGGACTTGTAGTTAATATATCTGAAATTTAATCTTTAAACGTAATTATTTTTGCGACCGATAAAGATTTCGGCGTAAAGCTCGAAAAGTTTCGCTTCAATCCGCATATTGTTTATTGATTCTGAAACATATTAATAAGCACTTGTTTACGCTCGAAATTGACCTCGTTCATTTTGATTCCGAAGTTTATTTTATAATGTCGCGTTCGGGACAGAATTTTCAAGTTTAATTACGGCAATTCGGTTCGCGGATACAAGAAAACCCGATGTTACGAGTCATCGTTTCGATTCACGATAGCGAAACGGAGTCTTTAAAAAGTCCTCTTTGTTCTCCGCACGCACGTTAGATGCACTTCGGCGCACGTGTGTGTGGGTGAAGCATTAAGAATAAAGAAGGCATTGTATTGGGATCAGTTCCATTTAGATAATCCGAAGTTACGTCGATTCCTGTCTCTGGAGTTGCGCGCTCGTTAAAAGTACGACGATCGCTTTCCGTTTCACATCCCCGAGGTGCACTTCCGGAACATTCGCAAATTCTGTTCGTATCACTTATATCGAGCGCCGGGACTGTGTGAGCGAGTGATACAGCAAGTAGTAACGGGGGAAGGAGAAAAAGCGGAAACTCGACAGGCGGAGACTCGACTTTGCATTATTCGAAGTCGCATTCTCGCGCCCTTTCTCTCATATTCTCTTCTTGCCGCTTTAATTTTGAGGATCTTAAAGCTTATTTAGACCATTGTTAAATATTTAACACTATCTTGATTCAAGGGGATCTCGTTTCTCATTAAAGAGCGGGTGTGATGTTAAACACGCTTGCTCTGAATGGTTTAAGCCCTGCGAGATTCGCGTTTTTTAACGACGATTTTTATTTTTTTTTTACCCGTGAAACCGAACATGCGCCAGGATTAAAAGGAAAAAAACATTTTGGTCTTTTTCAATATTTTGAATTGTTTGAAACTGTATCTGTTTTTTTTTTTTTTTATTTTTTATTTTTTTTTTATGTTGCGTGTCTTACAAATAAAAATGTTTCACCGGTGCGATACAACACGCAGCGTGAATAGCCGCTCCGTTCTTGACGGCGAACGGGAGAGGAAATTCGACTTATTAGAGAGACCGATTCAAGGGTTGCAAATGTGCCGGCGTGGAAATAACAACCTCGGCAATGTGCGTGGCACACTCGGAGGATTGTAAAGCCGCGCCCGTACGAGAGTGCGCGTCGAGAGAACAAGAGGATGGAAAAAAGCAGTGAAGAGATGAGATACGTATACACGCGGAACGAACGTGTGTGTGTGTGTATGCGCGAATAAGCGCGTCTCTGGAAATAATTAGAAGACGTCCCTCTATAAAATGGAACTCGTGAAATGTGGGCGATGCGGAGTTTCATTAACCCCGGCATCATGTTTCCCGCGGTAACGGCGCGCGCGATTTTGCTTTTATTCTCGACGCGGCGCGGCGCGGCGACCAATGCACACTTTCGCGGTGCTATTCGGCGGTGCCAATACTCGTTCGCTCAATTTCCGATACCGGGTAAAGCCCCCTTCAAACGATCCCGCTAGTTTTTCGGTCAACCCTTGCCTTTCCCAGTCCCCGGGGTGACGAGGGACGCGCGCAATTAGTTTTGCGACGCGCGCAACCCATCTCCATATGACACGATCGTGCGCGCGCGTGTGTGTGTGTGCGTGCGTATGTGCGTGTGAGATCGGATAACTCGGACGGATTCGATCGTAGCCTCGAGTTATTTATACAACGACGTGACTTGTCTAACAACAACAGGCGCTGTCAAAGACACCCTTTGTCTTGAAAACTCTATCAGGGTGTACTTCGTACAAATGAATGAAAATTAATTCCGTCACAGTCGCTCTGATGTGCAACCTGTCCTTTAATGTCACGACGCGAAATATATCAAAAAAAAAAAAAAAAAAAAAAAAAAAAGAACAAAAACACAGTTCTCGAAATAATTTCCTGGTTCGCAGTTTATGATCCCACAAGAAGATTGCAGCGAGGCGAGGTTCTGGCGTCACGGTTTTAATAGGTGCGCGTCGCGCGCCAGCTTGCGGTCGTGACTTAGGCTGACGCAGACGTAATTTCGCGGCTGTTAGCGCGGCGATCTAGGTAAGAAGCGTCGCTACTCCGAGGCACGTTCTTGATAAAAATCACGACGCGCTGTCTCACAACGCCGGATCTTTTTTTCCGAGCGCCGAGTTGTATCTCTTTCTCTCATTCTGTCTCCGTCTATCTTTTGGAGCAACGCGCTATCGAGAAGACAAACCCATTTGCTGCCATCCTCACCACCTCCTACGTGCAGAGATAACGCGCTCCCTCCCGACGCGGCCGGGGCACGTCTTTACCTTTCCATTCTCGCGCTCGTCCTCTTCGCGCTTGCCGCATTCTCGCTTCGAGGTCCTTCCACGCCCTTTTGCGCTCACATTCAATTTGCCGGCGACGCGTATCGTTACGTAGCCGCTCTGCGAGAAAACCGTCGTCGAATAGGCGTCAGGTGCTACGTTAGCGCTGCTGGCGCGAACAAGAGGATAAGAGCGCGACCGGATGGGTGCGATAAAAATAAATTAAATGTGGTCACCTGGTCGCGCAGGAGCGCCTCGTCCGGACCACCGGATAGGATGGTTTGTGTGGTTCGAGCGTATCACACACGTGCACAGCAGCGTACACGGGGGAGGAGGATGGTGGAAAACGGGCGGCTTCCCGTCTCTCCCAACGATCGATCAGGGGCGACGAAGATGCGGGTTTTGCAGGCACGAAGCGCCTGCGTTTAGTCTCAGTTTATAATCCTTTTTCCGAGATAAACTCATGCATAATTTAGCAGCAGCGCTAACGTAAAAAATGGCATACAAATTATTTTTTAGGTAAAAACGTTTTGAAAATTTTCACGTTTTGGGGGAGGGGAGATTTTCATATCTAATGTATTTATCTCGGCCTCCCTCCTTCCTTCCTGTTCTCTTCAGACGTGGCACATTTATTTATGAAATAGTGAACATTTTTTTGCGCGCCATTTGCGTTTTTTTTTTTTTTTTTTTTTTTGTGTCTTTTAACGACACATTTTGTTCTTATTTTACGATGATTACGTAACTGCAGCGGCTGTTTACGAAATTACGTAATAAAAATCAATATTTAATTTGGATCAAATTATTGTTACTCTGGAGCAAAGTTAATGATACTACGTGAATTTCACCGTGGGATGCGTGGCGAGAGTTCGCCGCATCAACTCGATTGTATCCGAGCTCGCGATTGGGGGATTCATTACTCGAAACAATTCTCGAAACCCTCCCATTCCCCGTGAGCGAGCGGACAGAATTCGCGTGTTCCAGGACCTCTAACCTGCTATTGAAAAATCGTCCGCGTCACAGAGAATGCGAGCCGTATCGAAAACAGTTGGAACAGCTCGCGTAGCTGCGAGAGTCCTCTGTCGGAGAGACAATGCGCCTCTCTCTCTCTTTCCGATGGAAAATCGCGAGTCGAAAAACAACACCCGAACAAACTTTCGCACTCGTTTGAAATAATCGATCGTCAAGTCGCGCTTTGCAAAGATTGCAAAAGTTTCGAAATCATCGATTGCAATCGCAGTTCGTAGTAGTTACACTACTATCTGCAACGTGAATGCCGGAATGATGAGAGAGTAAACAACTAATTGAATAGTCAAAAGCTAATGAAATCCATTGGAGATTCGGAGAAAACTGTAAAACTGTTGAGAATGCAAACAAGATTGCAATTTGCGCGCTTGCAACTTTAAAAAAAAAAAAAAAACAAAAAAAAACAAACCACTCACGGCGAAGACGTTCGTGAGCGATCGCGATAAATCAAACGCTGTTTGCAGCGCGACGCTTTAGGTCGCTTCTCCGCGTCGTTGAATATCTGACGATAACGATGCGACGTGCGTGACACATCGCAATCTACATCGCCCGTCTGTGCGAGCCTGACGGCGATTAGGCGAACAGGTTATATGACGGCGGCAGCGTATGAGCAGCTGCGATTATCCATAAATCGGATCTTTTCGCGCAGGTGTAGCGTACGCACAGCTTCATCATCGCACTAATTATTCGAAACTCGTGACTGCGCGGCTGGAAAATTTATATTAACTACACACACACACTCACACACGGGATCAATCATCAAACAAGTCCAATTTTTCCTGATGTCGAGCGAAGCTATGAAGCGTTGGCTTTCGAGCGTTTCACAGCATACCAACGACCGAGGCCCGGAACGAGGCCCTGGAACCAGTCAAAGGGGTGCAACAATGCGCCTCTCGCACCCATTCCCGCGTATTCGCTACAGGCGGATATTCCCGCACGGGATCCGTGCCAAATTCCGCGGCCATTCGAGTGAGAAAACGCCGTGATAGATTCGGAAACACAGCTGCGCATCTATCGTCCGCGCTATCGTCATTGCGCGTGAGAAACCCGGCATGTGCGATGCGACGCGACGCGACGCGACGCGACGCTGAATGGCATCCTAACGCGACGTCTCACGGACACGTCCCTTTCGGCGCGGGGGCGGGCAGCGTTTATTGGACGTTACATGCGTTTCTCCGGTCGGAACATATTTCAGGCGTGTCACGCCGAAAGCCCCGGTTTTATCCCTTTCGGTCCGAGCGTGTGTGTGTGTGTGTGTTGCTCCGCCCGGCGTTGTAACCCCGCAACGGCTAAGCCTAGGCGGGATTAGACGAGAGAGCGCCTGGGGAATAGCGTGGCCGACGCTGCAACAGCAAGAGCAGCTGCCGCGGGCTACTCCATAAACATCGTTCCCGCTGGTATCGAGATGTCCCCGTTAATGGTGGCGCGCGCGCGCGCGCGCGTTGCGTGTATGCATATGCATGGCTACGTATAAGAAGTCGAGTATCAGGCAAATGGTGCCGACGACGCGACGTAGTGCGTCATGGTTAAGGCAATTAAAATAATAGGCGAGGGGCTTTGCGAGAGAGATCGTCTGTGCTTAATAAAGCACAGGTGACATCGTTACGGCGACGTACTTAGAGCTGTAACTGATGAACAACGGCATTCTGCACGCGCGATCTCTCTTGCGAACACTTGCCGCGTTTATGGTTCTCCGCCACTCAACCGGGAAACGGTTTCTGCTGCGGTTTAAGCGAAATCTCGCGCTTTACTGCGCGTCGCGTCGAAAAATCACCGGTCATCGTTTTTTCTTATCGCAAGTTGCAAAAATCACAACTGCGCGCGTTTGAAATCCTAATTTTTTTTTTTTTTTTTTTTACAAATGCATTTCTTAAGCAAGAAATGATTACCGGCCTTTCTCTCGGCGAAAGCCGAGTTTTTACACTGCATCGGACAAATTTTTATACGGATTTCGCTGAAACTGCAGACTCAGGTCTCAGACGGATCAGAAGGTTTTTGCGCGCTCGGTCGAACAACGCGCCCGGCATCCGGGAGAAAAACTCGTTTCGCAGAGACTAAAGTATGCGGGAGCGCCCTCGCGCTCGCCCGCTGCTTGTATCCGCGCGCCATCGCGAGCAGTCCGTGAGCGCCTAAGCCAGGCCGGATTAGACAAACGAGCGTAAAGCTAGGAAAACGATGGCACCCGACATCGGGGGATCGCGC
The DNA here is from genome assembly GCA_014825645.1 of Pseudomyrmex dendroicus. Classification (NCBI taxonomy): domain Eukaryota; kingdom Metazoa; phylum Arthropoda; class Insecta; order Hymenoptera; family Formicidae; genus Pseudomyrmex; species Pseudomyrmex dendroicus. The sequence goes on along the minus strand of QVNZ01025482.1, from coordinate 5,981 downwards.
CCGGCTTTTTGGAGGTGTCGAGGCGTCTCCTCGTATGTCGTTATACGCCAACGCCGGCTTCGGGTTAGCTCCAAGTCTCCGCAGACCGATATATCCGGTTGGCCTAACTGCCAAATTCCGCAACGCCATTCGCATCCGTTCACTGGGAAACGGGTAATCGGGTCCCGGGCCGTTCCGGGAAACTCGTTTCGTCTTATTCATGAGGAGTAAGATCTTCATGCGGCCAAGACACTCGGGGCGGCAATGAATTCCGATGAATCGATGATGCTGATGGAAATTTCATGTATTGTCCCGCAGTTGTGCTCCCTGTCGCGCGGTGGGAATATATTCGTCGGTGTTTCTATCTTGGAAAAATCCCGCGACTTCCCGTTCGCAGGAAACTAACGGGATCGAAACTAACGGCTACGAGCTCAAGTTTAATACTCGAGTTCAAATTAATTTTCGATTCAATTTGAACGCAAGGCGTTACGACAGAAATCTAAGCCGCGTAATAATCTCAAAGCTCGGTGCGCGCACACTGCCATTGAATGTGTCGCGCAAACGACGCGAACGCTCGATCATCGACGAGGGGGTTGGAATCGTGTCCGGTCCGCGTTGACAAAGTTTGCGCAAGAGAACGATTTTTTTTGCGTTCATTTGGGCGATCGATGAATCGCGTCGACAGCGCGACGGAAGCGCGACTTGAAAGTTATCCGGCGTCGATGAGGGATGATCGCCTGGACGACGGCATTTGTCACACCCAAACGTGACCAACAGGTAGCCAACAGGGCGGCGGTTATTTCTTTCTCACGAAGGGGGTGAACTGCCGGGGTAGAAATGGTTCGATTACATTGTGACCATTTGAATGGATCGAGGCTTGATAGAGGCCGGGGGAAGAGCCCGGGGACGTTGTCAGAGAAGAGTGAATCGAAGTGGACGAGGGGATGACGACGACGCCGCCGTCGCGCCTGGCTTGGTCGGACGGCGACCAACAGGTGCCGTGATAATAGAATTTTTCTTTGTGCCGGCCGTGATGGTTCGCCATGGAAATTTGACGAAATCGCTCGCGATAGCGGCGACCACCACCACACAGGTGTGTGTACATACGTTACGGTTGCGCCAACAGGTTAAAACAACGACCGTATTGTTTTTCTTTCCGATCGACAGCGACGCAATGCGCGCCATCGATATGTTCGTTGAACGCTAACCGCGAATATTTCTTCTCAAAACAGAGATCCCCGGCGGCCCCGGAAAATAGCCCCGTGACCCTTAACGACACGAAAACGACGTGCGCAGCACACACACGTCGCGCGAGCTTCGTGACGAACGGTTTTACGGCTCGTAAAACCGTTTCTTTGACGCGACGATTTTTTGCTCGTCGTCGACGCGCGAGCGACGCTCGGGGAGGGAAAAAAGTCGCGGCGCGACGACGGGAAACGCAAAACGGTGACGGGCGCGATGTAATGCGTGTAATTAGAAACGCATCAGCGGGCGCGTTCCCGAATTTGATCTTTTTTGAAAAAAAAAAAAAAAAACGGCGTAACCTCTTGCCGAACGCGCAAAATAAATGGCGGTCGCGCTAAAAGAGCCGCAAATCCGTTTATCCATCTCGACCGCTGCGTTTCGCGACGGTTTTCCCCGTGAAATCGACGAGAACGAAATAGGTGGAGTCGGCGGTACACATAAAGATACACAAGAGATAGAAAAGAGGATTATACACACACACACACACACGCACAATTGTTTCATTTCTCTCCCAAAATGTTATTTCGTCGCGCGTATGCGCGCGCGTCGAGTGTTTTAAACTCGCGAGAAACTCGGAGGGGTGAGGGATATAACAACGACGCGAACATTTACGCGGTCAGGTCCGCGAGCGGTTATGCAGATTGCGCACCCCGTTAGTTTGCGTTCGTGCGTTCGAAATACACACATATCGAGAATACCGAATTTCCTACTCGCGCTGCATTAATAGCACCGCAGAATAATTTCATCGCCGTGTTTACCGCCGTCGTTTCAATAAAGTTGACTAGCATCATCGTCCTATTGTCTATATTAGATGAATAATGTGAATTTACGCGAGAGAAGTGCGTACGAGCAGCCGGTTGATCAATAATTTCCGAGCGCTCGAGCGAGCGCGGATTTTCGTTAATTAACCCGCGCGTATTTTCCGTTCTTCGCTATTGTGTTAATTTTGCGACCCTCCCGGTATGTTTTTAAAACGGATCGCTTTTTCAAACGCATAATGACGTGATGTAGATACGCGAAATCGTTAATTTCGCAACCCCCCTGTTATACTTATTATAATTCCGCTGCGCGAATTTATCGCCGCCGCCTCTCGCCGGTAGTTTATAACTCCGGAGCGAAAATTTAACAGCAGCATCAGAGAGAGAGAGAGAGAGAGAGCAGCGGGAACGAAAAATTAATGCCGTGTTATTCTTAAAACCATTCTCCAGTTTTGCGCAATGTACGTGCAATAATGAAATTGGATTATGCGAGAACTCACACTCATAGAGAAGCGCTAATTCATATTCATACCCTCACACGCACACACGTACACGTGACACATCTCTCTGCGTTAGGAGTTTATTAAATTTCTCCGATATTATCGCGCGAGGAATATATACGCGGGGACACTTGCTTCTTTATAACGGGAGACGATTCGCAGTACACGCGCGTTTTCTTTTTCAGTAAAATCGAACACGCGCTGCGCATTTGCGAAGTGCCGCGCTGATGAAACGCTCGCGTGTGAGAAACAAAGAGGAAAGTAGTAGTCGCGTGCGTGAAAAGAATTTTCACTCACGCGATTATTTTTCCCACAGGGCGAACGTATCTACTTTTTTTTTTTTTTTTTCAGTTTTATCATAAGCGCTCGGTTTGATCAACGAATTCCGTCAATTTTATCTCGGTTTATTGTTGAAATTGAGCTAACGAAACGATGCGGCCTTTGTGCGGCGAGATAGAGAAGTTTCGAATAGGTAAAATTTCATTCGACGATGCATATCCGTCAGGTTTGACTTCACGGTAATCCTTTATTCCGCCCACCGTCTCTCTCTCTCTCTCTTTCTCCTGTGAAACTGTTCGCTTCCTGCGAGATATACACTCCGCTAAATCCGCAATTTTTGGGCCGACGTTACAGAGAGAGATCGATAGGTCTGACAACGATGTACCGCCGATAACCGATGGGTCGCGACGTTTATATCGCGCGTAGAGGAAGACCGATAGAATTAATCCCGGCGAATTGAGATAAGACAATGCGACGGGGATTCCCCGGGATCGGAATCGTTGTCGTCGCGGGCTATTTATTTCGCGGTCGCGCCTGTGTGTGTCTTGCGACGCGCCGTTAACGACACGGAACGAAGCGCCGCGCCGTGTCGCTCCTCATCGATAAGAGATTTCCGGAGTCTTCATAGACGCGCATACAAATTGCGTGGCAGAAAATAGGACGTTAATGCGACCAACAGGTGCGACGACGAATTCTCCTCTTTTCTCGGGAGGGGGGCGACGCACACACCGACTCGATTGTGTTACGCGGCAAAGGAATTTCACTTGACGACCAACAATCTATTTACGAGCGCAAATCGCGATCGAGTTTAATACCGGAATTAATACTTTTTAATCAAACGTAATAGAATTGACAATTTCGCGCGCCGGACGGAACGCGCGGCGTGTGGAGTAAAAATTAATACACGCAGCGCGCACGCGAAATTCTGGCGCGCATGTATTTAATTCGCACTCAATTAATTATTGTTTCAACGTGCTCCGTCGCGCTATTTTATCGCGCGATTATAATTGCCGTTAATAATATAAACTGTACCCCCTTCATTCGATTAAATTCCACCGATGTAGCACCTACCATCAAGTTGTTCAATAATTATAATTACGATACGCTTACCGTTAAGTACATATTTTATATACACACAAAACGTATCGTGTGGATGTGTATCGGCATCGCTGAATGCGATATACTTCCGCTGCTACGCGCGTATCACGCCGGGACCGGGCGAGATACACTCAATTTGCGTTGTGCTCGTGATTAAATATAAAGTGTAATTGAGCTGAAATGCGAATTTGATGTGTGTTTAAAATGCAGACAAGTGTTTAGCTCTCTGTGTGGCGTCGCGAAAATTATATATCGTGACGTCGCGCGTTATCGTACACATGTATACGACGCTACGAGAGAGAGAAAATTAAACGAGACAAGCTTCGCGATTCTATTGCGTTACGTAATATCCTAAAAGCGGAATACCCTCCGCCGAGGGTATTAATAATTACATGGAATAAGATCCTTTCTGAGAGCGGCGGGAAGAGTTGTATCTCCCGCTCGAGTTGTATCTCTCTCTCTCTCTTTCTCTCCGGTGTAACTCATTAAAAAGTTTTTCTCTCTCTCTACTAATCTTTCCGGGGGTAACTCCGGAGTCATCAAATTATCAGCCTCCCGAGTTCTGCGATTACGGGTTTTGGTAAATGAGAACGTCATTTCGAAACTTTCGTCCTCCGAAATGTCTCCTCCGCTACTATCAGCTTCTCGCCACGTGTTTTTTCGTCAAAACGCGAAAGGCAAGTTGTTACTGAACGTCGTTTATTTAACGCGCATTATTAACTCTCACAGTCAGCGAAATATTTTTTTTATCGTTAACTCTGTTTACCGGCAGAAGTCAGTATTGGTAATCAAACGTAATGAGAAATGATATGATTGCGCGTGCGCGCGCGTTTAAACTTGTACACGGAAAAAATGTCCTGCTGTATGGCAGGAAACATTTGCCTGTTGAATTTTTTCTTTTGCTAATAAAATATTTTTGTTGATGTAACGTAACGTAGTAATCTTCTTGCTATTCTAGCAAATCATTTTTTTCCGTGCACAGTCAAAAAACTTTATCAAGCGTGTTTCCAATTAATCATTTGTACGAAATTTCGACGAATAATTCACACAATTTATTTACACACACACTTGTACACTGTTTCAAACATTTGCATTTCTTTTGATGTGGCACGGAAAAAAGGTTTTGTAGAATAGCAAGAAGATTAGTTGCTACATAGCAGGGCAAGAAAAATTTGCTATTGAATTATTTGTTTCGCCAACAAAACGTTTTGTTGATGAAACAAAAACATTCAATAGACTCCGAACAAATGTTCTTGCCGGTCGTACAATGGCAAAAAACTTTATTTTTTTTTTCCGTGTGTATGTATAATTTGCTTACTATCGCAGCTTCATAATTCTCGAAGCGACACAACAATGCCGCGCGGTCCGTCTTCCTTCACAGAGAGATAGCATTCTATTATCAGCGCTATTATTATAACTCTATTGTTGGGAATATTCCCGTTTCTCTCTCGGTAGACGTTCTTGGTTAAAATTTAGCGCGCGGCGACAGAGACGCACTGAATCATCATTATTAATATTTACTTTCCCGCGAATCCGGGAAATTAGTCTGCGTTCATTTTGCGCTTGTGAGTGCGCGCGCGCGCGCGCCTGCGTTGGACGTAATTCCCATGATTTCCGCACGTCGATGCGCAACGCGTTCATTTAAAATATTCTCCACGCGAAACTGGCCGCGCGCGGACCGGCAAGTCTCCGCAGAAGAGAAGTTTCGCGAAAGACGAAGTTAATTAAAACTTCCGTCTCCGGCACGAGGGCCGAAGTTTAAGGCGGGATAATTAATTTATACGTGTAACGTGGCGCTGACACCGCGCTGATATTCATTAGTGTACAGCACGAGGCACACGCGCGATTTACGAGAGGAGGAGCGTGTCTCGAGCGCGTCGCCGTGTGTTTCGCGCGCTCGTAAATTTATTTAGCGTCTTCTTCTTCCACTTCTTCTTCCATTTCTTCTTCTTTCCGCCAAAGGGAAAGGGAGAGAGAAATCGTCGCTTCGAAAGTGTATCGGGTAACGGGAGCGCGCGCGCGCGCGTCGTCGTCTCCGTGGTTTCTCGCGGGAGAAGAGAATCCTTCCAAATTATTCTATCATAAGACAGCATGCCGATGATGCCAGCTGCACATACCGCAA
>QVNZ01025481.1:0-23250 GCA_014825645.1 Pseudomyrmex dendroicus | reverse complement strand
AGTACTTGCGTGAGAACAGTCAAATGCTTTTTTAGACAGTGAGTTTGGTTCTCTCCACCGTTACTGTGTTCTGTTCCGTGCAGTGATAACGTCAACTATAAAGAAGGAAAGCTTACAATATTCTGTAGATACGTAATAAAATTCTAGACTTATGGAACTAGACTTGGAACTTCTTATGTACAAGAAGTTCCAAGTAAAAAACATTCGTTATACTTTTTGAATATAGCAGTCATTTTAAAATGTGATGTAAATAACAGTGTGAAAAATATTGTTGAAGATGAATTTGTTGTTTCTTTATTATACTTTTTTGAAATATTTTATTTTTTCTCGTTTCATGAGTACATTATTTAAGAGAAGCACTGATGTATAATTGCATTTGTTAGATTTGTACTTCTTGTTTCTTCATTGCTACTGAAATCGGATAATATATGAAGCTGTGGCAACGTATTCAGGTGCAAAAAAATATCGTTATTTTTTATTTCGCATGCTTTGGTAATAGAATACACAAATAAATATACATAGATTAGCAAACTGCCGAAACTTGTGCAGAACAACTGAAACATATTAGTAGACGATCAAGAAATCTATATAATACGAAAACATGCTAACATAAGAAAACTATTTACAATACTTATGGCATGTAAGTGCGACACACATATTTTTACACTTCTGTTTATCAAAAATTATTGTTTTTATGTCGTTGAAATTACTCAAATCAACTACATAAGTGATTTCTTTAAAATTTCTAGACGTACAAACGCAAAGAACGAAAATGCAAAGCTACGTTGACTGGAACGATATATTTTCAGAGTTGTTTAATTAAAGAATTTGCTTAAACAAGTTTTTGTTTTAATTGAATATCCCATAGAAAATGTTAATCTCGAATATGTTGGTGAATCACAGTATCATCACGAACTCCGCTTTTGCAATCGTGTTGCACGATTTACGATAGATATTCTGACTCGAACGTTCTTTCTGCTCGACTTCCATTTGTCAAACGATACATTATCCTCGTTCACAATCGGTGACTTTATAGCCGTTCAACTAGCGAGCTGAATTAAAATGTAACGTCCACATTCAACTGAGCAGGACTGAGGAAATTGTCAGCGCGAAAGCGCCTGCGTCAACTTCAGAGAGAAAAGCTTCTTCTACAGTAAATTACTTTAGTAATTCCCGCACTCGCACACGTCGCGAAATAACACTTCCTCTTTTTCTGATATATTTTTGCGACAATTACCGGAACAGTATTGGTAAGTAGAGTGTATCGATCCGCCAATTATCGGACTTTTTTCTCTCGCTGTCCCTAAAGATAAATTTTTTCGCCGCTATTCGCGACGTGTTATTTTCCCAAAACAACTTAATACTAATCGAGGTGAATTGCGATAAATTTCGAAAATGCGAGAGTCTTTAATAAAATATGAGGATGTAATGTTGCGCGGGCTTCTTCGGCATCTTCCGCGCTGTCTTGTCTCAACCGTCGGACAAAAATGTTGTACGAGCGCTACTTCAAGCTCCCGCAAATCCTGCTAATCGGAATCGGTCTGTGGCCGTTTAACAAATCGATATTCAGACTCGTTCAGAGAATATGTTTTGCTCTGATACTCGCATTTTCTATAGGCTTGCAGGTAACTTTACCTTGTACCTTTTTTTTTTTTATTTATTTATTTATTTATTTTTTATTTTAATTGCGTTTGTACACATGAAAAAAATTTAGTCAAATAGTCTTCAACATTTTTTTGCAGAGTATTTGTAAATGTATTGATAACATTGTGAATGTATTAAAATCGACATGTATACGACTTCAAGTTTTAAGTTTTTCAGAATTTTTTAGACAAAAATTTTCTTTTCTCAGTTTGCCAAAATCATAATTTGCAGAAATGATTTTACGACCGTTTTTCAAATTTTATCGTTTGCTGTGCCCTGCTTAGTGTTCTCATGCAAATATACGACATTTTGCTTGAAATCCAATGACGTGAGTTAATAGACTCTGTGCTCGGGACATTTGTAAAAATATTATAAATGTAACACAAGAAGTCAATAATTATTATCAAAAAAATGTGATAGATAAAAAATCTTATAAATCAACTGGACTACGATTGGACGATGATAAAGCGCAAAAACGAGAAAGAAATTTTAGAAAAATATGCCACCATCACAAGTCTGATATCCAATGTTATAATAAGTGAGAATTTGTGTTTTATCACAATTTTTTTTTACGTTAAACAAACAACATAATACTACTGTCTTTCGATTTGATCAATGTTTTTTTTTTTTCAGTAATATTCTATAGTTTCGTACTCGTGGTCGTTACGATACAAAGCCTGCCAAAAATCCTCGACGCAATCGTCCCCTTGAACGAGTCGCGTCCTGTGCGTCTGTTGGGCGTAGCCGTGTTGTTCTTCGATCAGGAAAAGTATTTCTATCCGATATTGGTTCACATGGCGGTTGCGCTTTCGCTGGAAATAACCACGGTAGTGGGCACGGAATTGTTTTGCTTGATATGCTTACAGCACATTAGCGGATTGTTTCGAATCGCCAGGTATTATTTAAAAAAAGACGGGAAAAACGAAAGTTTTAACTGGAATTTTCGCGAAGCGCGTGCCAAACGTTTGCGTCTGTTAATTTAAACATCGCGGCTAGTTAATTTAAACTAGTTTTTAGCAAGGCACATAAATTTTTCCGCGATGCGTTTTTTTTCGCATTGTCTCACTTGTCAATTAACTATACTTCATTCTCTTGCAGCTTTCGCATAGAACACGCGTTCGACTGCAAACTGCGCATTTCCATTTCGGAAAAGAGCAAGATATATCACGCTAACTTAGTCAACGCGATAGTCATTCACGACAAAGCCCTCAGGTACATATGTTAGTAATTTTTACGATTAATCGTACGAGAAGATTAAAATAAATAAATTTACCGAATTTTGGACGAAATATATTTAATACAAAAACGAGAAATTGGTGATTTTTCCAAAAATTCTATTGACGACGGAAAATGTCGTTTACAGATTGTGCAGTTCGTTCAACAGTTGCCTTGAAATGTGTTATTTTTTCTTGCTGATAATGGGCATATGTTCCCTGAGCATCAACTTGTTTCGTGTGAGTATTTCGTTAACCGCGCGGTTAATCGTCAATAACGCTGTGACAAATAACTCGACAAAAGACGAAAAGTTTGTTTTTTTGTACACGCTCAGTTTGGTCAAGCAGGATACGAGAAGAATTTCGAAGAGTTTATTTTAGTCGGGATTTTGGTCTTCAGTCACTTCGTTTACATATTTCTCAGCAATGCGGCATGTCAATTACTAACAAACTATAGTATTGACATATATTATGAAACGTGAGTATTCACTTTGTCAATTCAAATAACACGTTTCCGTTTAATTTATTGCTTTTCACAATTTTATCGACAGAATTCGCAGATACATTTGTGCAATTATCTCGGAATATATTATAATTATGTGAAATTTGTATATTATCGTGTCACAAAAAATCAGAATGGTATTTAAACGGCATTTAAACAGTTTAAATAATACAATTTTATTAAACGCAATAATAGATGCAAATTATCGTGGTATTCTGTCCCTCTGCGAGTGCAAAAAATGATCGCTCTTATGATGCAACGAAGCGCGAAAGGTTATAAATTTCATATAATGGGTATAATCGAGGGCTCGTTCGAGTGCTTCGCTTCGGTAAGAAATCTACTAAAGAAACAAAAAAAAAAAAAAAAATAATAAAAATTCGTCGTTACACAAACGGTTTATAATTTCAGATCATGAGCGCCTCTTTGTCTTATTTCACGGTTCTTTGGTCGATTCAATATTCTTAATCAACACGACGCTTTTCTCCAGTCAGCTCTGAATAATCGAACAACGACTGTATAACCAGCAATATTCTATATTTAAAATTCACTGTAGTACGTATCGATGCTAAATACATGTTTGCTCGTCACGAAATCATTTCTACATGTGAATTTGCATTGTGTAACACTCGCGTTGCTTAGGTTCTCTTTCCTCCCTTCCTTCTTCGTCGCAGAAATTAGAAGAATTCCAACAGGTGGTTGTTTTTAATGAATTACGTCGTTTAATATATGATTCATTAAATTTCAAACGCACATACCTTTATTGATTGACGACCGAAGAAGAAACGGACTGTAAACCATCCATCTGCTTGTCAATTAAGGAGAGTGATCAACATTAATTGATTTACGCGCGAAAATTATACGATAAAATAGAACTACGATGAAAACTATAAGTACACTCGTACATGTAATGTAATACACTAAGAAAAATGTCATCTTTATAATTGACGGAAACATAATTGTCGACGAAAATAAAGATGACAATTAAATTCGACGATTTGTTTTGCGACAAGAAAAAATTTGCGAGTATCTTGGTCCCTTCGTGTTCTCGCCGGGACAAAGTTCCGCAATAGAAAAAATAAAGAGCACGAGAGTACGTGAGAGAAAAATTTCCACGCAATTCCACGTCGCTATCCGCGTTAAAATGCGCGCCAACAGTTGTTGTTTTCACTTTTTGGCGCGATTTCCACGTTTATTTTTCTCATTGACGACGGCGTCATTGACAAGTTTTTTCGTACGAAAAATGTAGAAAAATACACGGATATTTTAGAGGGAACGAAGGAACAAAGACGAAGCGGAAATTAGATTGCGCTTCTCTCTCGGACACAAAGAAGAATAAATTTTACACAACTCGTTTTACCGCCTTACTTCGCTGAACGTATATCTACTGTCTGCTCCGAAGCACCTATCGTTAAGTTCCCACGATTATAATCGTGTAACAAGTCTCCGGTTAATCACGGCACGACCGCGTTTAACATGTCAGCGCGCTATTTTTGCGCGCTTCGCGAAAGAAGCACCGGAACGTCTCGCGCGCCGAACGGGAATGACGGGACGTCGGAAACGCTTGAAAGCGACTTTGCGATTGCGCCTGCGTCGATCGAAGAGTGACACAAAGAGTGTAAATACCGTATAATGCGACGACGCGCTGAGAAAAAGATAATCGGTCGCACACCTCGGAAAATAATGACTTCTCTCCTTTTCGTCGTCGGCGCGACGAGGGTGATCGAATAAAAGCCGCGAGGGAGGATTGTAATTTGCGCGAGTTACTCGGCACAATTTCGCAATTTCGCGCGGCATATTAGCGCGATATTTTTGAGCGCGGAAACACCCGACACAAAATTGCAAAAATAGATAACAGGAATATGCCGAGCGGAGCGCAAAGAAGAAAAATTCGACGCAAACGCGTCGCGATAGTCGTCGCGTCGAGATGAGCCGCGCGATGAACAGTTATTACGCGATTAATCGGATTCTGTTGTTATGCATCGGCCTGTGGCCGTATCAGAAGACCGGTCTCAGACGTGTTCTGATAACATTTATAACCATGGTGCTCATATCGAGCGTGGTGTGTCAGGTACGACGATCTTCCTCTTTTTTTTTTTTTTTTTTTTTTTTATTATTGTTGCCGCTATTCGGTGCAAAAACTTTACGATCAAGCGCGAAATTAATTTAGAATTATAATTTTTATATTCAAATGCATTTTGTGCATTCGAGCTATTACTCTTCCGCGCCTCTTTTCATTATGTTTATGTTCGTAATCACGGGAGGATGTAAAGTAGCTGGAAAGAAGTGTAACTTTCAGTTCACGACCTTCATCACGACTCAGGTCGACATGGATCTTTTTCTCAAGATTGTAGCGTACAGTATTCCGTGGCTCTCTTACACAGTAAAATACAACGTTCTTTGCTTGAACATAGAAAAGGTGAGAAAAACGGGATCAAACGTCTGTTCGTTTGGACACACACTTATTATTTCGTACTAATCGTCACTAATGAAATGTAGATGCGAGATCTTATGGACCGGGTGCAGTATGACTGGAGCGCACTGAATGATCGGCGGGAGATCGAAATAATAAAGAGATACGCGGCCATGGGAAGGCTCATTACATTGCTGTCTATACGTGAGCTACATTCGGATTAATTTTTTTTTCGCGCGCTGTGAATCCGATTCTCATTGTCTCCGTAATTCGTTTCAGTGTTCATCTACATGTCAATATTCGGCTTCATTCTGCTGCAGCTTGTGTTCAATATTTTTCTGTACTCGGCGACGGCCGCGAACGAATCTCGGCCGCGAGAGCTGCCGGCCGTGGCCGAGTACTTCGTGGATCAGCAGCGATACTTCGTGCCGATCTTGTTGCACATATTCTGCATCGTTCTCTGCGGTCTGACCACGATGATCGCCACCGAGACGATTTACATGTCCTACGCGCACCACGCGTGCGGACTGTTCCGAATAGCCAGGTAATTCGCGCTTCGGGAAATGCGCGAAGAATAATCATCTAGAAAAACAAACTGTTGTTGACCGATCTTACACGCGCGTTTCGCAGTTGTCGCATTGAACAAGCGTTGCACAAGAGCGTGGCGGAAGGTGTGGTGGCGGCCGCCGGGAGAAACTCCGCGACGTGTCAAGGGATAATCAGCGCGGTCGACATACACAGGAAAGCAATCGAGTTCGTAGTCTGGGTTTGTCTTAATTTCGTTTAAGAAAATAATTTTTTTTTTATTTATTCATGGGTCGACAAATTATATTTAAAATTTTGTGACCTTTTTCTTATTTTTTTACAATAATATGCCTCGATAAAAAAAGAAGAACGCAAATTCTTATCTCGTTTATTCAAGATTCATCGAAATGTCAAAGGCGAATTTCACGTTCGCGTACTTTCTGGCGCTGCCGATGACCGTCTTGTCGCTGAGCGTTAATCTATATCGCGTGAGTAATCATTGACGTACTACATACACTTACCGCCGCTGACGAGGCCGAGCAATTAACGCGCGTTTCGGCCGCATGTCGCACGAACATCTATCCTGTGATACCCTCTGTTGCATCTGTGCAATCGCCTGTGCAGCTCTCTCGACTGATAACGACCGACGAGTATCACGAGATAATCCACATATTTCTCTTCGTCGTCGGTCATTTCTGGTACCTCTTCTTCTGCAACTATCTGGGACAGAAGGTGATCGATCACAGCGGCGATATATTTCACAGAACGTGAGTAATATAACGCAGCGAGATCTTCTCGGACGAACCGTAAAGAATCTCGTTTCTTTTTAATTCTGTTGAAGCAGAGAGAAACTATGTAAAAAAAAACAGTAGATAAGATTTAAAAAAAAAAAACTGCTATTCTTCGCGGTTAGAGGTCGAGAACTTACGGATCTTAACACGTACATTAGAGAAAAAGACCGTCTTATTGGGGACACGGAGGAGAGAAAGAGCTGTGATTGAAATTCAGTTCGAGTTTTCTAACGACGTGATTATTTTATGCAGATACAACGTGCAATGGTACATGGCACCTTTGAAAGTGCAGAAATTATTGCTGCTTGTGATGCAGAGGAGCATGCGGCATTGCACAATCGTGATTGGTGGCTTGTTCATTCCGTCGTTAGAAGGATTCGCCACGGTACGGTCTTCAATAATACCACACTAGTAATCTCTAAAACATATTTCTCTTCTCTCGGATAAATCCCGAAATACATTGTTTCCAGCTTTCGAGCATGTCTCTTTCCTACTTCATGGTGATTTATTCCGTTAATTTGTCGTAAAACAAACAACTTGGAAAATAGTTGAACGTACATTAGAAAATTATTCGCACAATGTAACTGCGGGCTTATAGAAGCGCTAGACATTTTTAACGCAAATATAATCGTAACACAAACAAAACTGAACTCTGACCCACGTTTTTTACTTAGAGAATTTGCGAAAGTGTCGTCAAAATTTTTAAACTTTGTTTACGCAGTCTTTTCTCTGGTCTTTTCTCTATAAAGATATAGATCTAGATATAAAGTTTTATAAATCTAGATATAGATTTTTTTTTAGCATGCGATATCTGTTTTAGCTCACGAATCAAATTCGTACGATGATCCTTTCTGTCTAAGATCGTTAATTGTTTTTATAGAAAAAAATTCTTATTTAAAAAATACTTAAATTACAATACAAAGTTTCACAATACGAAAGTGTAACTCTTTAGCATATTAGATAAAAAGCGCTTATTGTAATACAAAGTATGAACACCATACACACACAAAACAAACTTATCATATTAACAATAAATCTAATAACTTGTTGGTATACACACAAAATTAAAAAAAAAAACGTAGCAACTTAATATTATCGATATTATGATTCTCAAGTTTTTGTAATCGTTTGTCGTACTACGAGCTCTTCTGTTATATACGTCACTGTATCAACACGGCTTCCGTAAGTACACAATTTGCTTGCGTAGTACTGCAACGCTTCGTGTCTCGAATGGAAATGAAGGGAAACGTGAAAAATGCGCGGAAACGATTGCGCCTGCGTCGATTGAACGCGGCACAACTGTGACAATTCCATTGAGAAAAAGATAATTAGTTTCATACCTCGCAAGTGAATAATAGCTTTTTTTTTCACGCTCTGTTGGCGAAAACTCCAGACAAATATGAGATATACTTTTTGTTGCTCTAATTTTGCGCATTATCGCAACGCGCTATTTCGTACACGTGCAATTGGGAAATTACATATTCTACAATAAAACATGCCGACTCTAAGCGATATTACGCGAAAGGAAATTCGTCATAAACGCGACGAGGTGTTCGCGCAGAGATGGGAAGACTCCATGGCGAATAGTTATTACGCAATTAACCGAATCTTACTTCTGAGTGTCGGCTTGTGGCCGTATCAAGGAACTAGTTCCAGGCGAATTGTGATACCATTAACGACTGTGGCGCTTATCTTCGCCATAGTAATTCAGGTGTGAAAGTCACTTTTTTTTTTCACTTTTTTTCAAATACTTTTAGTCGTTACTCTTCTTGTTGTTGTTTAATACTAATTGTAAAGAGAAATGGAATATGTAATGATATAAAATACGTAGAGATGTGTATTTTTATATTTCCACTAATCTTTTCAAAGCTAATCTAGCCTGAAAAACAGTTAGATAGCGTTTATAGCGTGAACATAAGAATGGCTGGAGGAAAATATAACTTTCAGTTCACAACTTTCATCACAAACGAGTTTAACGTGGACATCCTTTTGCACGTTCTCGCGTACAGCATGCCATGGCTGGGATATACATTGAAATATATCGTGATTTGTTTCAACGTGAAGAAGGTGAGTGCGTCGAAAGCGGATACTCGCGCCAAAAGCAAATCGATGAACAAGCTGCAGTCGTTATTGTTGTGCGTAGATGCGAGATCTCATGGAACGTGTGCGATGCGACTGGAACGAGTTAAATAACGCGCAGGAAATTGAAATAATAAAAAAATATTCAGCTATCGCAAGATTAATCACAATAGGCGTCACTTGTAAGCAACGCTTTGAACAACAATTTTTTCAGACAACTTCTATAAAGACATTAATTTCGCCGTAGTGTTCATGTCCACGTGTATAAGCTGCTTCGTCGTCATGCAGATGATATCGAATTATTTACTCAATCTCGCAACGGCAACGAACGAATCCCGCACACGGCGAATTCCGATCTTGGCTGAGTATTTTGTGGATCAGGAAAAGTATTACTCTTTCATTGTGTGGAACCTTTTATTTCTGGCTCTGAGCGGACTCAGCACGGTAGTAGCCACTGAGACGCTTTACATGTCGTACATGCAGCACGCGTGCGGATTATTCGAAATAGCCAAGTAAACATTTGAGAATGAACTTATTTAAATTACTTCAGATGTTGCAGTCTTGTAAAATTTCGTTTTTTTTTTTTTATTATTTATCACATCTGCAACAAGTACCAAAAAGCCATTAAAGTTTGTAAGAATTAATTGTCATATCGGTTTCAGTTACCGCATAAAACAAGCTTTGCAAACGAATTCGTTGCAGGATGTCGTGTCTCTTGATGAAAAAAATTCAACGTGCGGTATAATCAGTGCGGTCCATGCGCAGAGGAGAGCATATACGTTCGTAATCGCTAATATTACTTTTCGCGAATTCACGTTGGAATTTTATATCTCTGTGTATGTCAAATTTAAGTGAAACTACACATAAAGAAATTCCTTCATATTTTATACATAATTCAAGGTTTGTCGAAATGTCGATGGCGAATTTTAAGTGGGGGTACATGATGCTGTTGCCGTTAGGAGTGATGTCGCTGAGCATCAATCTCTATCGTGTGAGTATCTATCGTCTTTTTCGATATTGTCAAATTTAAGCGATTGATGACGTTTACACGTTGCCGACGTAACGCAATATATAAACTCAGACTCAAAGCTTATTTCCTCGCAAAGGCAAATTCATTGTCTGTATCGCAGTTTTCTTGTCTATTAAACTCCGAAGATTACTACAACTTGGTCGTCAGTTTCATGTTTGTTCTCGGTCATTTCAATTATATGCTTTTCGGCAACTACATAGGACAGATAGTGATCGACCATAGCAGCAACATGTTTAATAAAACGTAAGCACAATGCACATGTTGTAAATAAAAAAAAAAAAAAGACATCTCTTAGATGGCAAAAAAAATTTTTACATGAATATTTTGTAGGTACGACACACAATGGTACAGAGCATCGCTGAAGGTGCAGAAACTATTGTGTATTGTGATGCAAAGAACGATGCGACAATGCGTGCTTGTCCTTGGTGGTTTGTTCGTTCCGTCGTTAGAGGGATTTGCCGGGGTATCATAAAATTTACAAAAATCATGTAATCGTTTATCTAAATTCAGATTTTCCAATATAGAGATTTTCTTTTAGCTCACGAGCATGTCAGTTTCGTATTTTATGGTGCTTCTTTCCGTCCAGGATCGTTGATTGTTCTTTCGAAATATCTTCACTTAAAAGAACATTTTAAGTATGTAAAGCTTTACGATAGAAACGTGTAACTCTCTAGAATAGTAGTTGCATACTCACTTATTATAATACAAGAGTATCGACAACAAGCAGACAAATCTGTATTATTAAATCCTTATTGCCTAGTGTTCATAAACTAAAACGTAGAAAAACGTAGAAAATTATTAATATTACATACATTACCGATATTATAATCTTTAATTTGTTAATCTTTTGCTCTGTGCTACGAGCATTCTTCTTTGCTATTTGAATTACGTATCACTGCATCAGCACTATCTTATTACACAAGTTGCCAGCCTAGTACTGTCACGTTACGCGTCTCGACTGGAAATGAAGGGATTAAAAAAATGCGCGAAAGCGATTGCGCTTGCGTCGATCGAACGCAAGGGACGAGCGTGCAAATGTCACATGATGTGACGATACTGTGGGGAAAAGATAATTAGTTACACACCGGACAGATGGGTAATAGCGTTTTTTTTTTTTTTTTCGTGTTTTGTGTTAGCGGTAACGCTAGGCGAGTGTGAGCTATAATTTAATACTCTACTGTAATTTCGCGCATTATCGTCGCGCATTAGTGCCGCGCTATTTCGAACACGTGAAAATGCAATTTTATAATCCACGATAAAACATGCTGCCGGACGTAAGCGATACCTCGTGGAAGAAAATACGGCAGAGTTGTGTCGCGACGCTCGCTCAGAGATGGCAAAGTTGCACGGCGCATAGTTATTATACAGTTAATCGAATCTTACTTCTAAGTATCGGTTTGTGGCCGTATCAAGAATCTATTTCCAGGCGAATTGTGATAACATTTATGACTGTGTCTCTTTTCTCAAGCGTAGTATTTCAGGTGTAAAAGTCAATCTATATTTTTCAACTTTTTTTTTTTTATGTCAATTACTTCTCTTCTCCAACTGTTGTTATTTAATATTATAAGTAAATATGAATCATAAGTAAATATACATACATATATAAAGACGTAAAATATGAAGTATATATTTAATGTTATATTACTGTTTTAAGTGTAGATATATTTTACTTCTTACATGGTTTCTATATTTTATTGTTGTACTTTTTTATATATTTCACTTATGACTAATTATCACTTTTTAAAAAACTTAAATGATTTACTTAGTTGTCAATTTGTATTCTTAATAATCTTTTGGAAGCTAGTTTTTAGCTTAAACACAACAGTTCGTAGCGTTAGCGACGTTAAAAAACGTAAGATTGGAAAATAGAAGAAAATATCATCACTTTCAGCTCACA
This sequence comes from Pseudomyrmex dendroicus, assembly GCA_014825645.1. Classification (NCBI taxonomy): domain Eukaryota; kingdom Metazoa; phylum Arthropoda; class Insecta; order Hymenoptera; family Formicidae; genus Pseudomyrmex; species Pseudomyrmex dendroicus. The sequence goes on along the minus strand of QVNZ01025481.1, from coordinate 11,158 downwards.
ACTTTCATTACAACCGAGTACAGTGTGGATGTCCTTTTACATGTTCTCGCGTATACCGTCCCATGGCTAGCGTACACATTGAAATATAACGTGCTTTGTTTCAAAGTAAAGAAGGTGAGCGCGTTCGTTGTCGAGAAAGTGTTTTCGTTAAAAATGTCGTTGTAGAAAATCGTTTTTATTATTGAACGTAGATGCGAGATCTCATGGAACGTATCCGATGCGACTGGGACGAGTTGAATAACGCGCAAGAACTTGAGATAATAAAAAAATACTCAGCCTTCGGAAGATTCGTCACAATAGGCGTCACTTGTAAGCAATACAGAAATTAATTGTTTTGAGCTAATTAAAGTTGATTAAAATTTTCTTATCTTTCGTCGTAGTGTTCATATATACATCTCTGTGCGGTTGCATCTTCGTACAACTTCTATCGAATTATTTGCTCGATTTCGTAACAGCAGCGAACGAATCTCGTTCACGTCACATTCCGTTCAAGGTTGAGTACTTTGTAGATCAGCAAAAATATTACGCTCTGATTATGTTTCACGTTTCCTTCTTCGCTCTCTGTGGACTTACTACGGTGGCGGCAACCGAGACGCTTTATATGTCGTACACGCAGCACGCGTGCGGATTATTCGAAATAGCCAAGTAAAATGTTGAGAACGAAGTTATTTAAAACCCTCAGGTGCTTGTTGCAGCCATGTTGAAATTCGTTTCTGTTCATCATATCTGCAACAAGTACCCAAGACCTTTAAAGTTCGCAAGAAGTGCGTAGCCACGTATTATAAGTTTCAGATTTCGCATAGAACAAGCTTTGCAGAAAAGTTCGGGGCGAGATGTTGCGTTTCCTGTCAGGAGAAACTCGATCTGCGGGATAATCAGTGCGGTCAATATACACAGGAAAGCATTTACGTTTGTAATCTTTATTATTTTTTTGTGAACTGTTTTTCAAATATTTTATATTCAAATTAAGAACCACAGTCATGGTGAAGTAAAGCATTAATAAAAAATTATTTATCGTTCTTCAAGGTTTGTCGATATGTTGATGTCAAATTTTAACTTGGCATATATGGTGTTGATGCCGTTAGGAGTGATGTCGATGAGTATCAATCTCTATCGTGTGAGTATTTATTGACTAAATGATATTATTACGCAATTGATTTTCTACATTATATCGAAACGCAGCGCTGACTCTGTTTGTTTCCTTGCAAAAATATATTGATCGCTTATGTTTACGGCAGCTTTCTTCTCTTCTAAAATCCGACAAATATTACGACTTGATCACCAGCCTTGTTTTCGTTCTCGGACACGTATGGTACATGATTTCCTGTAACTATGTGGGACAGAATATAATCGATCAGGGCAATGAAATGTCTCATAAAATGTAAGTTGTATATACGTTGGAGATCAAAATAAATTTCTTTGTCAGCGAAATTTTCTCACATGTATGCGCATATCTCGTAGATATAACACGAAATGGTACGCAGCGTCGTTGAAAGCGCAGAAACTGTTGTGGATTGTGATGCAAAGAACAACACGACACTGCGTGTGTATCATTGGTGGTTTGTTCGTTCCGTCGTTCGAAGGATTCGCCAATGTATTCCGAAATTTGCAAAAAAATCATTTAGATCATTCGCTTATCCAGATTTAGGTTTTCTAGAACAAGATTTTTTTTTGTTTCAGCTCATGAGCATGTCAGTTTCATATTTTATGATGCTTCTTTCTGTCAAGGATCGTTGATCGTTTTTTGTTTTGTTTTTTTTTTTTTTTTTTCAATGAAGCAAAAAACATCATCACTTGAAAAGTCTATTTTAAGTACATGTATAGCTTTATAATAGACATGTGTACTTCTCGAAAATAATGTAAAAAACCAAATCGTAATATAAAAGTTCATCGAATGAACAAACGAACATGTTTATTAACTTACATTTATCATTTTTTCTATACGTAAAATCTAAAAAAATCTTAAAAATTCACTATTATATTTACCGATATTATATTCTTCAATTTGTCGATCTTCTGGCGTGTCACGTGCTCTTTTTTTTTTTTTTGCTTTTTATATTATGTATCACTGTGTATCAGTAGTGCTTCGGTACACAAGTTGCGTTACATACTACTGCAACGCTTCGCGTCTCGAATAGAAATAAAAGGCAAAAACTGCGCGAAAGCGATTGCGCTTGCGCGTCGATCGAACGCGAGTCACATCAAATGTATACGATACAGTGAGAAGAAGATAATTAGCTGCACACCCCGTGCAGGTGAGTAATAGCGTTTTTTTTCCGCGCTTTGGTGGTGGAAACAAGTACGAGCTATAATTTGTTATTTTACCGTAATTTCGCGCGTTATTTTGCCGCATTATTTCGAACTCGCGGAAATGCGGAAAATTATATAATAGGATAAAAAAACATGTTGCCGACCCTACGTGTCACCTCGTGCAAGGAAATTCGTCACAATCGTGTCGCGATCCTTGAACAGAGATGGCTAGAATCCACGGCAAGTAGTTATTACTTGCTCAATCGTGTTTTGCTTCTATGTGTCGGCTTGTGGCCGTATCAAAGTTTTAGTTCCAAGCTGATTATAATATCATTTATGACTGTGGCTCTAATTTCAAGCGTGGTAGTTCAGGTATGACGGTACTGTTTCTTCTTTTAACTTGCGTTTTTATCAATTCGTTCTCTCTTAAGTTTTTTTACTATTTATAATATCGAATAATCAAATATAGATTATATAAAGGATGTAAATTAAAAAGCAATCGGTTTAATGCCCGGTACATTCTTTGGCTTTGTAGTAAATCGCAAAACTTTACCGAATCGGAGATATATTTAGTTAGAAAATTTTTATTTTTACATTTTCAAGACTCTTTTCGCAAAGCGAAAAGCTAGTCTAGCCTAGAAAACCCGTCGATAGCGTAAGACATAAGAATGGATGGAGGAAAGTATCACTTTCAGCTTACGACCTTCATCACAACCGAATTCAACGTGGATCTCCTTCTGCACGTTCTCTCGTACGCCGTCCCATGGCTGTCGTATCTTTTAAAGTATAACATGCTTTGCTTAAACATACATAAGGTGAGTGCGCTCGAGAGTCTCTCGCAGGTACTTGTGCGAAACGTGTCGATGAACGGCGATCGTTATTGTTGGGCGCAGATGCGAGACGTCATGGAACGCCTGCGAAGCGACTGGGACGAGTTGAATAACGCGCAGGAAATCGAGATAATAAAAAGATACTCGGCTCTCGGGAGAGTCATCGCTATATTTACCACTTGTAAGCATACACTTCGGAAAATTTGCGTTTCAGGCTCAGTTAACGGATTTTTTCTTTTTTTTCGCCGTAGTGTTCCTTTATACTTCCGCGTGTGGCTTCATCTTCATACAAGTTCTGTCGAATTACTTTCTCGACTGGAAGTCGTCGGCGAACGAATCCCGTCCGTGGCAGCTTCCGGTTGTGGTCGAGTACTTCGTAGATCAGCAGAAGTATTACGTTCCGATTTTGTCGCACATCTTTTTCGTGACTCTCGTCGCAGTTACAGTGGTGGCTGGCACCGAGACGCTTCATATGACTCTCGTGCAGCATGTGTGCGCATTGTTCGAAATAGCCAAGTAAAGAAGCAGAGAAAAATATATTAATTAACTAAAACTTGTATCCTAGGTACTTGTTGCAGCCGTGTTCAATCTCGCTTTTAACGATCATAATGTATCTGCAGCAAGTACTCAAGGACATTGAAGTTTTCAAGAATTTTGCAATCACGTTATCAGTTTCAGTTGTCGCATAGAACAAGCTTTGAAGCAGAGCTCGAGCCAACACGTTGCGTTTCCTGTTAAAAGAAATTCAATTTGCGGTATAATCGGCGCGGTCAACGTATACAGAAAAGCAACAGAGTTCGTAATCGCTATTACGTTTTTGTCGTTTCACTTAATTTTATATTTTTATGCTAAAAATTTTAAGTGTCGCGAATTACAGCAAACAGAAATAATTTCCTTTATATTTATTTGCTTACCGTTCAATTCTCAAGGTTTATCGATATATCGGAGGCGGCTTTCAGATGGTCGTACAACATGCTGTTGCCTTTAGCGGTGACGTCGCTGAGCATCAATCTCTATCGTGTGAGTAATTGTCGACTCAACAACAATTTTAATAAAGCCAAGCGATTGATCTCTCACGTTGTCGCAGTTGTCTTATCTGATTATGACGGAAGATTATCACGAGATGATCATCAGTTTCATCTTCGTTCTCAATCATTTCTGGTACATGGGTTTCTGCAATTACGCGGCGCAGGAAGTGAGCGATCACAGCGGCGAAATCTTTTACAGAACGTAAGTTTGGGAGCGCGAGAACAAATATTTTTAACGACAGGAAAATTTTACGCGCGCGAAAAATTTTGCAGATACAACGCGCAGTGGTACACGGCTTCGCTGAGAGCGCAGAAATTGTTGTTGTTTGTGATGCAAAGAGGAATGAAATATAATGTCACCGTCATTAGCGGTTTGTTCGTCGCGTCGTTGGAAGGATTCGCCACGGTATTTCGATGTTTAAAACACACGCGACTATGTGCTTCACGAATTTTTTTTTATCTAAGTTCAGATTCTCTAAAACAGTATCTTTGTTTCAGCTCATAAGCATGTCGGTCTCGTACTTCATGTTGATTCTTTCTCTGCAGGATCGTTGATCGTTTTTTTTTTTTTTTTTCGTAAAGATCAACTTCGTTACATTCGAATCTCGAGCAAAACTTCACAATAGCAACACACACACAAAGCAATTTTCCGATATAGTTGCGCAAATATAGCAATGTTATAACCGCGTCTGTTATTGTATTAAACAAATAAAAATGGAAAAATGTGATCTTGTATTATCGGCACATTGTCTCTCAATGTTTCCATCCGGTCTTCCGTAAGATAAAGATGCGATCGTTTCACTCGACGATAAAGAAATGAGAGAGGACAAGACCGTCGATGGAAAAACGTATGCGAAAGCGCGTGCGTGAAAGAGTTTGAGACAATTGCGCGTATTATCATCCTCGTCAAACGCCTCCCCTAGCGAGAATAATATTATTTGCGCACAATTCGCTGAACCGCTCTCACTTTCTTCTATTATCTTATGATGCGCAATTGCCGCAAATTTACGATAATAACCTCGCTATTTGTTTCGCAAAAATTACGTTCAATGTTACTCGCGCGGTTTTATCGCGCGAAAACTATCGCGCGCGATAAACGACGCCAAAATAGCGGAGAAAATTCACGTGAGTCGTCGCCGAAACAACGTCTCTCGATTATTACGCGAACTTCGTCGGCTATCGGATGGACAAATATTACAAATTCAATCGATTTCTCTTGACGTGCATCGGTCTATGGCCGTATTCCTCACCGCGCACAAAATACATCCAGGCTGTACTTTTGTCCCCTTTTCTCTTGTCCGCTTTCGTTTTTCAGGTTTGTCAAATTGTTGTATTACGATATTTGCTGGGAAGTTATACAGCTACATTGTTAAGCGTGTCACGATTAAATGTTGATTACGTTATTCTCAATGTTTTTTACTTATTATACATAAATTTTTATTAATTATGTAAAATGAATTGAATTAATTAAAATGAATTAACGAGGTGAAAATTACGAGGTGGATTATTTCTGTCAAGATTTCAAAAGCTCGACACGTACTTTGTATATTTAAATAAAACACTTGCGTAAATTTTTTTCATCAATCAACATGTCCGTGAGATAAATGCTCTTCCAGCTGGCTTCGTTTTTCACGAAGGAAAACAGCGTGGATCATCTTCTAGACGTTACCTCGTACGCCGGTCCCACCATGTTCTACTTACTCAGATATTTGTCCGTGTTCATTAATACCGATAAAGTAAGTTTACAGAATTTGACAATACAGATCGCGAATTTGATTTATTTCAACGGAGTCTGCCATATATATTTCAGCTTAAAAATTGTCTGGAACAAGTGCAACTGAATTGGAATTCCTTGAAGGATGACGAGGAGTTTCAGATCTTGCACCGACACGCCATCATCGGAAAAATCGGCACGATTTTTTCGATAGGTCAGTAGAAACTGAAGATCGCAAAAAAGGAGCGAGAGAATACGCGAAATTAAAATCGAATTTCGAAGCACGCGCACCTGATTCTTTTGCAGTATTTGTATACACGTCGTTGGCGGTGTTCACGCTGACGTTTTTCTCCCCGCACATTCTCGATATCGTGATTCCGTTGAACGAATCGCGCGAGCGGTGGCACTTTCCAGATTCGTTGGAATATTTCGTCGATCAGGAGAAGCATCTCTACCTGCTGGCGGCGTATCTGTTCCTGGTGGCTTTAGTCGGCATGAACACGGCGCTGGCCACGGAGACAGCTTCTATGACATTCGTGCAGCACATCTGCGCGATGTTCTCCATCACTAGGTGACTGGACAAGATTAAAGAAAACATTCGCGATTCGATTCATCCACAACGTGTTTCTTCCAGCCATCGGATCGAACGTATCGTGAACAGAAACCAGGTGAAATTGAAGGATTCTTTGAAAAAGTTCGAGAATTACGCGGACATCGCAGAGATCGTCGATAGTCACCAAAGAGCCATTATGTCGGTATCGCGACTCTTCAAAAGAGTCAATCAAACATAATCTATTTGTGATACACAATAATATTGTTCTACTAATTTAAAATCATTTGAGATTTTTCACGAAACATCAAACAATTTTTTTTTTATACGGTTTCTTCTCAATTTTTATACGAGATCAACAATCTCGTGTTTTATTTTGATTTTTTATTCAAGATGTGTTAATATGTGTAACTCCATTCTCGGGATCTGCTTCCTGCTTATAATCCTCGTAGGCGTGATATCGTTGAGCGTCAATCTGTTTCGAGTGAGTCCCTGTACCGATCTCATCATCGTCGCGCGCGCTAAACAGCATTTTTTTTTACAACTTGCCCGATTTCGTACAGCTTTGCGACAACATTATGACTGCGTCAACGGACAACTTTACCGTCGCGAGCATGTTATTTCTATACGTTCTCTCCCACTTTGTCTTCATGTCCCTCGGCAACTACTTCGGCCAGGAGGTAATAAATTACAGCGACGACGTGTTTAAGAAAATGTGAGACTTCGATTAAAATACTTCTATGTATTTCAAGAATTTTCTCATAATCAATCGAAACAGATTTAATTGACGCGCGAATCGTAGATGGAGCACTCGATGGTACGCGACTCCGTTGCAAATGCAGAAGTGCCTTTTGGTGATAATGCACCGAAGTATGAAGAGTTCCTCACTGGTGATCGGCTGCATGTTCATGCTGTCTTTGGAGGGTTTGGCTATGGTAAAAAAAAACAAAAAAAAAAAAAAAAACTAGAGCTAATCAAAAGTCTGTATTTTGATTGAAAGGTAATATTCTTTGCAGCTCATCAGCACGTCGTTGTCGTACTTTATGGTGATTTATTCTATGCGCCAAACATAGTGGACGTGGAACCGCGAGTCAGGGATCGGCAACCGACTCTCATCGTCTGCGAAATATTTCCCCGGAAAAGAAATCGAGATAAAAGTTATACCGTTTCTGTATTTTTAGACTGTTCTACTAACTGTATCCTTTTGTTCGAGTGTGACTTTAATTAAGCGCCGATACTTCTCTAATTAAGTAAGTCAATAATAAATGTCTTAATGTTGAATATATATAACGTACATAATTCGATTTATATTCGTTTGTGATTCTTGCATGGTGAAAATTATATCAGTCAGTATCTCGTTTACGAGATACAACTACGAGACACGTCGCAAAATCGCACATCAAGTTTGCAGAGATTTGAACGCGCGATCGGCCATTCGCATCGCTGGGATCTCTCGAAGAGAAAGAGAGAGAGAGAGAGAGAGCGAGAGCTTCATTGTAAATCGTGATCCTGGCGCTGACAACATCACAGATACTCGGCCAGGCTCCTTCGACATCGGAGCTGCCACGCGGGTCTTATCTAAACTGCGAGCGTAATGTCTCTATTCCACGAGCAGCTTCTAGCGCCAATGCTCGTGCCGCGGGCACGAAGAACGCATGCAACTCGTCGCACAAATCTCCCTCCCGAGCGTTCCGGAGCCAGAAATTAACGCGTTCCGAGCCGTATTTCACAACTGTCGGCTGCTTTGTCTTAATTGCGTGTTTGATTCACACGATTCTGATCGCGCTTCCGGTAATTAAACGCGAGCTCTTATATTTAAATCAAACAATTTAGAGAAAAAAGTAACATTTTTGAAAATAATGAAATATCAAACACAAGTTTATGAATATTCATAAAATTAATTTTTCTGAGCTCATTATTTTATGTCCGAGACGCAAAATCTAAATTTTGTCTTTTTATCTCAAATTTAGATAAAAAGAATTTTTAAAAATGAAGGAAGTTACGAAATTTAAACAGTATAATTTAAATAATATAAAATGCAGTATCCACTTTTTTTTTAACGGTCCGTGAACCTCAAAGAGTCCGTCACGGATCGTTACGATCAAGATGGCGAATAACGAGCGACTTTCTTTCGACCGTCTCGCGCGCTCCTTCCCGTTCGAGAGATCTACGATCTCTTAGCGCATTCTCCAGCAGTTCTCGTTAAATACGCTCTCTTCCACCGAAAACCTCCTTCGTCTTACCCCCCACGTAACAAATGTGCGGTAGCACTGTAAAGGATAGACTGTCGGACATGGAACATGCGTAATGCGTCAGGATTCCTTCGAAGCTTCGACAGGAATATCGGATAGATTATATTGCAGTCGCGAAATTTCACCCTACGTAAGTTGTAAACAAAGACACGTGTAACACTTTTATAGAAACAACAAATTGAATTTTTAATTTTGCGTTACACGAACTGCCTTACATTTCCTCTGCACCTTTGTTTCTTCTTATTCTCTGGAAAAGAAAAACCTGAGTTGCCACTTTGACAGTCACCGACTGTCGTAGCCGAGCAATTCGCCGCTTTTTCATCGTCTCGGACGGTTTTGTCCCAAAGATAAGCGAATTCCCTCCCACGAAAATTCTTGTGTTATCTCATCGGAGGTTGTTCCGGAGGAGGGAGCTATCGCGCGGCCAAAATGGAGCGTGTATAAAGGCGTGTCGAAACTTGTTACTCGCGCTAGCACTTCCGTGACTATCTGCCGAGCTGTACAGGCTTGTACGAGTCGCTCTTACAAGTGGCACAAGAGCACGCGAGCGCTCCTCGCAATCGAGCTTATAACATGTCTCCGCCTAATGTAGCCGCGTGCAATCACGGCCGATCGTTACATTCGCGTTTTGCCTTCCTTCCTCCCGTACAACTTTTCCCCGAAAAAGAAATTCGCCGAAACGTCAGTCGTTAAATGTCCGTCGAACAGACACTCTGACAACAAAATCGATTTCGTTATCAATATTTTGACCGGTTTCACCAGTAGGCGGACGTCATCGCGCGTTAATCGATGAGCGGAAAAAGAGTCGAGGCAAAATCCGCGGCGATGAAGAAACGCGCGAAAAACCGAGCGAATAAAAGCGAGACGAAGATGATAAACGAGCGGGAATTATTATCGCGCTTTGAAAATGTCCGGTCTCCTTCCCTCCTTCTCTCTGCAGTCCATCGTGTCGTCGCGTTACTCACCCGCGATGTAATTTCATCCCCCGGAAGTCGCGCAACTTCTCGACGCGGTCGCAAGGCCAAACGCTGACCCGCGCTTAAGGTCGTGTTACATTTACGAGAGTCTTACATTACCGAACTTATGTGTGCTCGTTTCGGTGCGGACGCACGTGACGGACAGAGAGTGGAATTGCGCGCCAGCTCGGCTGTCGACTTTATTTTCGCCTCCTCCTAATTGCACGCCCCGATATTGCTCTCTTATTGTTTCCGGAAAATCGCGCGCGAGCAAGTCACGATTTGTTTTAAGTTTAATAAAAAAAAAAAATAAATAAGAATCTTTTCAAATACGATCGTACCAAAGCATCAAACAGTTTACCTCCGTTTATATTTATAAATAAACGAAGACGTTTCGGGCTTTTTTTTTTTTTGCGACAAATTGAACATCGTCGTGTAATATCTACTGACACGAAGGAATTCTTTTTAAATATGATTTTAAAACAAAACTAAAATACAATCCATCATGTTCAAAATTGCATTTCAGCAATTTTGGAAATTAAGATATCATTTACTGAATCTTGTTTTATTTTTCTCAATGCGCAAATTTGTGGAATTAAACTTGAGATAACGCGGGAACATACTAATAACTTCATCAGGAATGATATCGGCTTTGCGCAATCCTTTGTGCTATAATGGAGAAGCATTGAACGAGCTTCTACCCGGACAAGTTGATACCGGTGTGTTAGGAAATCACTGTGAGTATGTGAGAGAGAGTGTGTGTGTGTGTGTGTGTGCACTACGATCTCGTGTGGCGCGCCGAGCTGACGTTGTCTTCCCGGTGTGCGGGAAGATGAACGAGCGGCGATTTACGAGGCCGTGATTACATTTCGCGGCGGAATGTGTGCACGCTGCCCGCAGCCCATTGGCCATTGTACGCAAAGAGATACGCAGGGAACGATATCTCCCGTGCACCGCACCAGGGACTGACAACGTGTCTGCGAAGCAAGCGGAGGAGGGTGAGATCAAGGCGGCGAAGGCGGCGAGGGTGGGCGACGTGCTCGCCCGGCTGAGCTAGTGGAAAATAGCGTGACGCCTAGCAGCCCGTCTCCTTGTCCGGCTTTATTTCAACCGACGACTCCACCTCCGGGATCGAGCGAGATGGGGGAGATCGGAAAGCCGTGAAATAACAGCGCCGCTTTTTTCCGACGTCGACCGGCAATTTCCTTCGCTCCCTGATATCGCGCGCATGAAATAGAATATTTCGGCAAGATCGCATCGAGCGCGGCGTCATTAGGCGAAAATCAAATTACCGTCCTAATGAGAGAGTTTTCTTAAATTGAATTTAATTTTCTATATCAAAACTCCGGACCGACTTTCGTCGAATGTAAAATCTTCTCGGGAGAATTTTAATTTTGCGCGCGTTTAAAAGAAAGAAATTTTTATTTTTTTTTCTTTCACGGTGGGCGCAGAGTACATCGATGATGATTGCTGGCCCTCTTGTGAAAGGGATGATGTTAATTGCTGGCCGATATTAATTGCCGATACTACAGAATCGGTTCGACACACTCCGCAGTTTCGAGCATGGAGGTTGAATCG